>JALBZB010000139.1:0-46301 GCA_038050625.1 Pythium sp. MPC-2022a
ACACACACACACACACACACACACACACACACACACACACATAACTAGTCTTGACCATCGACTTGATCAGGCGCTGATAGCAAATCTTGCTGTACTGGTCGTTGCGCTGTGCCATGATCGTGCAGCTGTTCTTTACGGTGCCTTCGATCGCCATGCGCCCCGATCCGTCCTGCGAGAACACTTTGAGCTTCAGCGGCGTCTCGCTGATCTCCACGCGGTACTCGGTCGGGATGCCGTCCTCCAGTGTGCTTTGGTTCACGGTCAGCAGCCCCTGTTTTCAATTTTCAACCACCATTCACATACCACAATAAGTCACACAGTTAATTGTCTACTTTTAATATCATAAACGTATGGAGCAGGTCATTTGTTACCTTTCGCTTGCCAAGATTGCTTCCTTTCTCGAGCGTGATTGAGCCCAGCATCATCTCGCTCTCTGTACCATGCACCATACACACATATAGAATAACAAAGTGTAAGCCACACACCGTCCATCTACTTCAGCACACACAGTGCACCGTCTCTTTACCTTGCACGTTCTTCCATGCTGCTCCCAGCGCAGTCTGCACACACACATACACAAGCCAAAAGGCGCCGTTAGCACAATCACCTTCCGCGGACATAACTCAACGAGCAGAGCTCTGTTTGCAGCCATTTTTTCATCAGCAGGAAGCGCAGAGTCCATAAATGAGATCCACGTACCGGGATCTTGGCGAGGTATACCTCGCGGTCCTCGAAATCGAGGTGCAGCGGCTCGACGACTTCCTCTTCTTCAGCCATGTTTCCAGATCGGTCGGTAATAAAGACTGCTGGCTGGGTTGTTGTGTGTTGTTCACTTTCGGCTCACCTTGAGAACAAAACAACGGAGAGCCTACTAAGTACGAATACTCTTTAATTTGAAGATTGTTTTAAGTCCGTTTTCGGCAATATGCCCTTTAAGATTTGATATAGTTTTTATTAAAGCCGTATATGTATACTTACCATTTTTGGTAGGTTATGCATTCCTGCGGAATAAAAAACATGATTTGCTTAGGTCAATAGAAAAGTGCGGTTCACGAGTATACAAATTCCAAGATATAGAGGGCTTCAATTGAGGTGGGGTGAGCAAAACTTGATGCTCTTAAGTATCGTGGCCAAATAGAAAATTGCCTTTACAATTCTATTAAATCAATAACTCTCTCGAAGCCGATTGGAGACTGCTTTTTTTGACAATTTGCAGCTGGTTAAATAACTAAAATAGTCGACTTAACTTTATTTAAGTCAACGCTCAAATGCTGTTTTTGTTAAAACCGAAATGTTGAATGCACAGTGCTACCACAATAGAGGATCTTCAACTTTATTTGGATTCTCTTAAAATCGCCTGATCCGTATTTTGAAACGTTGTTTGGTACCCATGAGAATTGAGATCGGAAAGAAAGCCAAAAGAGCTCACAACCAAAATGCGGGCGGCAACGGGCGATCCGCCGCCACGAGCTTCGAAGATAGCAGCAGCTCGTGGAGAGGACCTGGGGACGAACTGGAAGTCGGCGCTCTGCGTCACCTCGCTCTACGACTCGTACGTCCAGCTGCAGCAGGAGAACGACGCGCTCAAGGCCCAAGTACAGGAGCTCACGCAGCAGAAGAACGAGCTGCTCGCTGCGCGGCCGCACAAGCCGCGGCGTTTGCCATTGGCTCTGCGAAAAGTTACAGAGCAGCCAGTGCACGGTGGTGTCAGTGATAGAGGAGAGGGTGGCGACGACGGTGATGACGATGATGACGACGACACATCAAGATACGCGCAGTTTCGGAGAGAGATCCAGCTGCTACGCGCTGAGAAGGAGCAGCTCGATCTCGTACACACGCAGTACAGGAAGCAGTCGGAAGCGCAAATGCAAGACTACAAGACGCAGTACAACGAACTCTCTGAGAAATATCAGGTGCGGTACGCGCTTGACCCGAACGGAGCCAAGCGCGTGGCGCTTGCCGTGAAGACGCTCCAGGAGACGCTCGAGAAGGTCGTGCACGAGAAAGAGGAGCTCGGACTGCGCTACAGCAAGCAGCAACAAGAGCAGAGCCAGACACTGCAGATGCTGCAGTCCCAAGTGCAGCAACTGAAGCGTAAGCAGACAGAGAACGCCAAGAAGGCCGTTGTGACTGTACTGCAGCGATGGTACTCTGGTCAGCTGGCGTTCGCATGGAAACAGTGGACAAGGAGCACTGCGCTTCAGAGAATAGAGGAGACCGAGAAGCACGCGAGAGAGTCCACTCGGAACCAGGTTAAAGCGAAAGAGAAGTACCAGCGCAATCACCGAGCAGCCGGGATCCTCCTGAAGTTCCTCCAAAACTCTGCAAGGCGTACTTTTTCAGAGTGGCGGCACGTGGTTCAGAAGAAACGAGAGGCTCGAAGTCAAATTTCAGCATTCCGACGGCAAAGTGCTTATAGAACGACTGAAAATTGCTTTAGGAAATGGAAACAAGACGCTCAACTTCGAGTTTCCCATCGACTGAGCCTTGAGCGACTGAATCGCGTGGTTGAGAAGCACAAAACGAGAATCGGGTGGAAGAAATGGACAACAGTCGTGTTTGTGAACCAGATCGTCGCCGAGTTTCAGCGAAAGTACGTGGCATTAATTCAGCAGGTCATAGCATTGGAGGCAGAGTTGGAGGTTACGAGATCCAAGTTGGCGGCTGCTGAGCAAGACAACGGACATTTAGCTGCCATACACGACCTCGAGCGACTGGAACTGGAAAGCAAGGTGCACGAAAAGCACTCAGTTGAAGCAGAGCTGCTCAAGCGCATCGAGTCGTATTTCGCAAAGCAGAACGATCGGCAGCTGCTTCAATCCATCGTGGAAAAGTGGAAATCTGTATCGACAAGCAAACAAAGCGAAAGGAAACACATCAAGTGGATTCAAGCCAAGCTTCAAACTGTCAAAGCTCGCAGAAGCGTGATCAAGTGGCACGTTGCAATCCAGCACCAGCGTCGCTACAAACACATCGTGAGCCATTTCCTTGCGAGAATGCGCCACATTGGCGTGCTTCAGTGCCTGAACGCGTGGAAACTCTATCTGAGCGGCAAGAAGCAGCGCGAGGGTACAGCCAGAAAAATGATCCTCCAAATGGGCCACAAACACGTCTTCTCCTGCTTTGAGATGTGGAGAGCGTTCAAGACGTGGCGATGCGAATTGAGGACGAGACTCGGCAACTTGTGCGCTATTGTGGTCCGATGTGAGCTCTCGACAGTGTTCGTGACCTGGAAAGAGCACATTAGCGCTATCGTAGTCGCTGAGCAGTCCGGGAAGCAGCTCCAGCTGCAACGAGACTGGGAAATGCGCTTTGAGCAGTCAAAGTTGAACTCGGTAGTAATGCGCAGGTGCTTGCTGCACTGGCGTAAAAGAGTCCAGAATCTGAAAGTGTGCAAGCAGCTGGCGGTGAAAACGCTCAGTCGATGGCGCAATGGGCTGCTCTCGAGTGTGTTTGATGACTGGCAGCACTTTGTGTTCGAGCAACAGCGCCAGCGAGAGCTGATCGCAAAGTGGCTTCGCCGCTACCGTGTCGCCTCGCTGCAGGCTGCGTGGACCAAGTGGCAAAAACAGATCGTTCTCAAGACCCAGCAGGAAGTGCTCGCTCGCGTTTGTGAGGAACATGCTCATCAGATTGCGCTTCTACAACAAGAGATCGATCGACTCCAGAATATCCATCAGAGTCTGGTCGCAGACAAGGCCGAGATAGCCCTGCGGCTCCAGCAGCAGCTTGAACAAGCGCAACTAGCGACGCAACTGAAAGCGCAGTGCCAGGAGAAATACTCGCACGCATTTCTGGCGATGGTGGCTCAGAAAGAGAGGATCGAGCTCCAGCTCAAGTGGTTTAAAATGTGGGCAAAGCTGGTTGTAGCAGCCAAATTGCAGCAGCAAATCGTGCTCAAATTCATCAACAAAGCCGTGCAACGACACATTTTGACAGTGTTCAACGGCTGGAACCAGCTTCGCAAGCAGCGTGCGCTCCTAAACTCAGCTGTGAAGCTATTACGGTCGTTCATAGATCAGTACCGCGTGATCCAGAGCTTTGGCGCCTGGAAGCAGCGCATGCAGAGCACGCGAACAGTCCACCAGTTCCAATTGCAGTTCCAGCAACGAACCTCTCAGAGACTGCGTCGAGAGATCTTGACGCAGTGGAAACGGGAAGCGCGAGCGAGTTTCCTCGTGAGAAGGACAGCGGATCGCATTTGGCTCTACTCGGTGCACCTTCGTATGAAAGACTTGTTTCTCAAGTGGGCAGCGATCAGTCGTCACGAGCGCTTCATGGAAAGGAAGACCAAGCGGAAGGAGCTGCTCCAGTCTATTCAGTCCCAGGTCTTTAGCAGATGGACAAGTTGCTCGCTTCGTGTGGTGTTTGATACGTGGAGACGATCGGTAAATCACATCAAACGCGGCAAACGAGCGCAAATCAAGCTTGCGATCATGCAAAAGATGCACAGATTGAGCTCTTCGTTTGCTCAACTGAGAGAGTACGCTTGTATGAAATGCGAACAGCGCAATTGGCTCAGAGAATGGACCAAGAGACGCGTTTGCGAAGCTCAAGAGAGTGCGTTTGCGTTGTGGAAGGCGGTGTATCTCCACAAACAGCGACAGGAGATTGAAGAATTAAGAAGGATTCGAGCACAATTGAACTTGGAGCTGCTCAAAAGCAGAGACGAAGCGGTGCTGATGGCTCGTTCGTCCCGTGAAAACCAAGAGGAATTGGCAAATGCGCTGAAATTGGTTGCAGATTCCGAATCGAAAATCCAGAATCTGTTGGGTGAAACCATTTTGGAGAAGCATTTTCGCGTTTGGAAAGTGCGGGTGAGCGAGGCAAAGCGCGTTGAGAAAATGGCTGAGCGGCTAGCTTGGGACGTCAACAAACGGAAATTGGCAACCCATTTTTCAGCCTGGAAGTGGACTTGGAGCAAAACAAAATCGAGACGAGCCACGGCTGAAGCACGCAAAGATCGACTTCTTCAGGCATTGCTGAGCAAGATCTTTTACAAATGGAGGCACCACGTGGACGAGTTGATCAGGCTCAAAGCAAAGATGAACGCCATTGCGACTCGGAGAACCAAGCGGATACTGGGAACATCGTTCAGCGAATGGCAATCGCATGTGCGTTTGGCGACCAGTTTGACCATTTTCGCCCCTCGGTTGGATCGGATCGCTCGTAGAATGTGCTTGACCAATGGATTCGCTCAGTGGAGAAACCTCATCTCGACAAAGAAGGCCGTTGAAAGCCAAGAGCGAGAGAAACAGAAGCGCATCATGGAGTTCATCATGGGGAGACACGGGTGGAACCTCGAGCGCGTATTTGATTCGTGGCGCGCTTTTGCGATTACAAAGAGCGCGAAACACGCGGAAGCGCGCAAACGGTTCACTGAAAAGTCCTCTCAGCTCGTGAAAAACACCTTTGCAGAGTGGAAGCTCTTTGTGACGCAAGTGAAAACCCAGAGGACACTTCTCACGACGCTGCAAACGAACTTTAAAGTGCACTTCCTGCGTGTCGCTTTATCAAAATGGCGAAACCAAATTCACACAAGCGTATTGGCAGAGCTACGCCAACGTCATGCGACCCAAGCGCAGCAGATCGAGAAAGTGCTTCACGAGCTTGCATTAAAGGACGCCCAAGTGCTACACGCTCACGCCAGTTTAACAGAGAGCGACCAGAACATCTCTCGCCTTGAAGGACTGCTCACAAGCTCAAGTACTGGGGCTTCCCAGATGGAACAACAGCATCAAAGAGACCAGAAGCAGAATCGTGCTCTGATACAAATCGTACTTCATAAAATGGTGACTCGTCAGGTTCTCGTGGCGTTCACTCACTGGAAATCGCAAACCAGGTTATGCTGCGATCAGGAAGCATCGCTGTTGAGACTCGAGCGCATTTTGAGACGCAAACAACGCGGATTTGCATTCTCAAACTGGAAAAAAATGGTTGCGTGTGCATCACGACTGCACAAAGTCCAGCAGCGAATGACAAAGCTACGCCTCTACTCTGTGTTGAGCACCTGGAAGAGTTTTTGCAAGCTCCGGATGCGCGTGAAAGTGGGGTTGATGCGACTTTGTGTGATTGTGGGGGTGCAAGCAGATCAGTCCAAGCTGACGGTGTGTGGCGCATTTCACGTCTTGCAAAAGCACTCTGCGATGGTCCAGGTCTCGAGTCAGTTGAAACTGATGAGAGACTCTGCTGAGCGTGAGACTAGAACGATGAGTATGAACAGAAAGACGCTGCTGCTCGCGAAGTGGAGCTGGCGAGCGTACACCTCGAGACTGCAGAGCATGCACCGCTTCTTCTCGCAATGTCGAGGCATCGCCTCAAAGCTGCAGCAAAAACAACACAGCAAAATAATCCAAGAGCTCAATGCTGTGAACGACGACTTGGCAGCCAAGCTCAACCAGCTCAGCATGGAGATCCAAGTGGCGGAGGAAGAGAGAACCAAGGCGGCTAACGATTCTGAGTCGACGGACGAACGGTCGGTGGTCAACAGCTCACTTCCAGATCTACAGACGCTCTTTCGACAGCTCGCGCAGGTGGCGAGTACAAAAGAGCTCTTTGGGAAAGTGTCGAGCACGCTCTCGCAGATTCTCCACGGCAGTTCTGGTAATACTGTGGTTCGACACTGGTTCTCGTTTGTGGCAGAATCATTTTCTAACACTGTTGTTGTTGTTGTTGTTTGTCTGTGTGTAGCGATTCTCTTCCTTCATGACCCGAGTAGTAATGAGCTCTGGACGCAGCGCGAGGACGCGAAAGTGGTCCAAGTTTCAGCGTCGCTCGGGATCGCCGGCTACACACTGTCCAGCTGCTCAACAGTGTTTGTAGAGGACATCAGCACCGACCAGCGCTTCCACGCGATGGTGGACCAGTTTGTACTCTCGACCTTACGAAGTGAGAGCCACATGACCACGTCTTTCAGTGTAGCACCAGCCAAACGGAATATGACACTGACGAGCAACAAGCCCAAGATCGCGCTCTTCTCGTCGGCATTAGTCTCCCAGGACGGGTCCGTCAACGGTGTTCTGCAGATCGCACTCCCCACAGCATTGCTGACAGACTCAGAAGCCGCGTTTGCGATCAGTCAAACTCAGCTCTTTGGCAAGCTCTGCTGCTTCTACGGTACGACTGAATCCAATACAAGACATGGGAAATGAGCTTGAGGTAGACTAACATTCATCTATGAGTGCTGGTGTGTTGGTAGTGGAGCAAATGCTGTTTGAGATCGTGCGCGGCAGCCCTGATCGAGTCAGAGCTCGAGTCCCCGACAAGTTTATCAGGCTCTTCAAGGTACTACGCAATTGGAAGATATACTGTGAAATTTGGTTTTGAATCTTCCTAACAACTTGTCAACATTGTATTTCACAACAGCAAAACAAAAACTGGCGCAAGTATTACATGGCACTCGAGCGCCGAGCTGCTCAGCTGGAGCAGAAGCTGCACGGTGTCTCCAAGGACCGTGACGCCCTCGTGGTCGAGAAAGCTCAGGTGCAGGAAGCCCTGGACCGCGTGCGCGAGAGGCTCGAGAGCCACAAGCGCAGCGAACTGGAGGTCTCGAGCCAGATTGTGCTCTGGAAGAAGAAAATGAGCAAGCTCAAGGCGCTGGTGGAGCTGAAAGAGCGCGAGATCACGGAGAAAACGCGCGAGGTGGAGGTGACAGCGCATGAGTTTGCAAAGTATCGTCGGCAGCATCGAGCCAAGAGCTTGCAGGCTGCGTTGTTGTCCAGTCCACAGAAGCATCATGACGAACATGCGCTACCTCATAAAGACCTGTTTTTCAATAGGGAAAATGAGAGCAACATCAGCAACAACAGCCAAAGTCTATTACGCGCCGACAACGCGACGCTCAAGAACCAGCTCGTTCGCGCCGAATCCGACAGCATCCTGCTCGTCCGAGCGATCGACGTTGCGTGCAAACACCACGGAAAGCTGCCCGACCCGATGCGTGTGGAGGTAAACCGGATTACCTCACGACTGAACCAGGCAGCAGCAAGTTGATGGATTACAAAACTATCCACTCTTTGTCTATTCGGTAGTTGTCAACACGTACTCTGGCACTGGCTTGGACAGCGCTTGGTAGTAGCGATCCTGGAGCAGCTCCGAGAGCAGCTCGTGGGTCCCAAGAGGCTCAGTGACACGGATCTCGACGTTTGGATACTTCTCCTTGACGCCGACCAGGATCTCTTCAATGTCACCGTTTGCACCAGCATGACGGCCCTGCGAGAGGAACAAGATCGCGATCACCACGACACCAGAGGTGATCTTGTAGTGATCCAGCGCCACTTCCAGTAGCGGGTCGTTGAAATCGTACTCTGGTCCCTCGCGGCGCTCCATGCAGCCAGTGCCGACCAATTTCACTTGATCCTGGCTCTTCAAGAGCTTGCGCAGCTGGTCTCCGACAAGTTCACGGGCTTCGTGGACTTCGCGGTTCGGGGTGCCATGATCCAGCACAATCACCGAAATGTCTTTGCTCTGCGGCACATCCGCTGTCAGCGCCGTCACTTTCTCGTGAAGGATCTTCGCCACGCGGTCGTCCGCTGGGTTCGCCATGTCCACGAGACAGCCACCGAGACGAAGCGACAGTGGCGGTCTGCTTGGCGCTTCTGCGAATTTGTTCCAGCACTTGGTGAGCACTTTGGGGAGGAACTCGGTGAGTGTGCTGCTGTTGCCGAAGAAGAGCGGGAGCACGACGACCTCCGTTGCGTGGTCCGGGTACTGGTTCAAATGGTCGGTCAGTACCATTTCGAAAGACTTTGCGGCCATTCCGTGGAGCTTGGACGGGTCGATGCGGTTCGAGAAGCGGAAGCTGCACGGCACCACTGGCAGACGCAGCGAGCGGCTCAGGCGAAAGCTGATCTGGCGCAGGTCCAGGTACGGCTCTGGTCGCAGCGATCCAATGTTCACGAGTACCACGAGCTTCTTCACACCACCAGCAGCCCTAGCAGTCCCAGCAGTCTCGACAGAGTTGTAGGCGCTATCCACAAGCCGCTTGGCCTCTTCCGCACTGCTGGCTTCTTCCTCGAGCAGCTGCGCCAAGAGCCCTTCGCGGTACGACGGGTAGATCAACTTCACACCCAACTCGTGCTTGATGCGGTCGTTCTTGGTGATCTTGCTCTCGGCATAGAACGTCTTCGCCATCGCGCTCATCGTGACCTCGGCCTCTTCCCACGTCTGGCTCGGCACCATCGGCACGTTCAGCAGCTCGCACGCGTACGCGGTGACTTGGTCGGCCGGTGCTGGTTCGTCGTCACAGACGTTGTAGATCGCGCCAGAGTTCGGCTTCGCAGCAGACGCCAGCAAGATGTTGACAATGTCGTCCACGTGGATGCGGTTGAACGTGCGCCCCGGGATGTGGATGCGCGTGGCTGTGCCGCTGCGAACTTTCGTGATCGTGCCGCGGCCCGGTCCGTAGATGCCAGCGATGCGGAAAATGTGCACGGGCAGCCTCGTCTCGAGCCACAGGTTCTCAGCGACGATGCGCATCTGGCTGCGCTTGACCGAGGATTGCACTGGCGCACTCTCGTCCACAGCGATGCCGTGGGTCTCGCCGTACACGCCGATCGTCGAGAGGTAACCGAGCCATTTCAACGAGCCACTGACGCTCGCGAGAAGCTGTTCACGCAATGCATACAGCACTGGGTCTTCCTGTCCATCCGATCGCCCCGTTGGCACGGAGATGATGATGTGCGTCACACCCGCGAGCGCTTGCTCGACGCTCACGTCGTTCGCGGGATCCCACTGCGCGCCATCGAACACAAACACATTGCGCTTCACGCCGCTCTCGTTATCACCGTCGTCAGCAATAGCGCGGAAAACGTCTGAGTGCTGCGCTGCCAACTGCAGCGCCGACTCCTGTGTGCGCGACGTACCCGCGACTTCAAAGCCTTTCCTGCGGAATGCGAGCGCGGCGCGTGCAGCCGAGAAGCCCAAGCCGAACACGAAGAGCTTCTTGCCGGCGCTGTCAAGAGGAGCAGACGCAGCAGGAGAAGGAGGTGGCGATGCCATGACGCGCGTGGATTAGTGTGTGAGGTGTGTGAGAGCGTAGAGCGAGCGGCTTGGGCGATTGCCGTGCTTCTCCCCGTCCTTCCTGAAAATGTGATTGATTTTGGTTGCGCATGTGCTCGCAATCACAGGCAGACTCAGATCTGAGTCTGAACGAGACATGTTTTTAGCAAGATGAAAACGAAACAAATTTCAGAAATTTTTACAAGCCAATATTTGGAAAACTGGGCAATACATTTCATGAAATCGAAGTGGATGCATGAAAATCGTCACCAACAATGTGGACGCATGAGACTGACGATGAGACTCTGCTTTGACTGCCCATTGCTGTTATGATGTGGGGACGCAATTCAATTATAAAGCCACCCAACTGCTTTCATTCATTCACTCCCAGCCGTGGTGTTTACCGTATGCATGTCAAAAATCATGGAACTGCTGGATCGTCCTTGGTCAGCAGAGCTTTGGGATGTCACCTCATGCCCATTGGACTCCCTGCACTTTGCTACACGTCAGTCGCTCGCTGCTCACGCACTCGCCACTCAGGAACTTACAGGCTCAGCCACGCACTAAATGTCTCTGCTGAGAGTGTTGACACCCGGTCGCTCAAGGCGGTCAATGAGACGCATCAGGAGCGTCGTGTTCGCCTGCATGGACGCCACAAAAGCCGAACGCTCCTCCCGCTCGCTCTCAAAACGCGCGCGGTCGAGCTCCAGGCGTCGCTCCGCGAGGTCGAGTTCACGCGCTTTCAGTCGGTTCCCAGAAACGTCGCGCTCGTCCAAGTGGTCAAAGTCTGCGCGAGCTGGCGCCTGGCGCTTGACATCTGGGAGCACCGCGCTTGGCTCAGCTCGAGCGTGCTTTACACCCGAGAACATCAACGACGGCGATGGTGACGATGATGTCGTCGACGATGAAGTCACAGAGGAAGCCACGCCTGCTGCTGCTGCCGCTGCGGCGACTCCGTTCGCTTGCTTCTTCACCTTCAGCTTCTGGTCGTGATGCTGCGAAAGCTGCATGCACACACACACACACAAATCGACACACACAAATGAGCACTTGCGGCCAGTCAGTCTACAACAGCAACGGAGGAAGCCACATCACCTGAAGACTGAGGTCCGTGAGCAGCTCCTCTCGTCGCACGTAGAGGTCGGGCGAGCCCTTGGCGCGCATGGACTTGAGCTCGTCCTTGACGAATGCCTCCATGAGCGAGTCGTAGCGGCGCTTGGACGCGCCGTGGTCCACGCGCGCGGCCTCGCTCTCGTCGCGCGAGTTGTTAATCGTCGCGGTGACGGCGGCCGCAATCTGCTCCCACGTATCGCGGATCTTGCCGTGCGGCGATGCCCAGGGCTTGCGGCGCCCCACCTCCTGCAGCAGCACGATGTCGGTCTCGAGTGTGAAGCGTAGCGAGCGCTTGCGGTCGTTGTCGGGGGCACCACCGCCATCGCCGCTTCCTGGGACGCCGCGCATTGTTATTGCGTTGTTGGTATTGCTGCTTTTTCACGAAGGGGGAGATTCGGTTTTGTGAATTTTGAGGTTTTCGCTTTCGTGGTTTTTTGGAAAAAGCGGTACACTGTACCAGCTGGCTGCAAGCTGAATTTCTTCCATGGTTTCATCATTTTTCATGTCTCGCTTATGCAATTACTGGGTTGCAGTTTGAGAGAGAGCTTCTATTCGGGTGCAGTTAAAACGGAGTACCATACCAATCAACCAGTATCTTCGTCACAGGTCAAATGAACAGGAGGTGAACAGGGTTTGAATCTCTCACATCGATCACAGAGACAGCTAAATGATCCTTCAGGTCATGTGTCTGCAGGATTTTGCGCTAGATGGTGGAGACTTTGGAACGCTGCGATGGGAATCATTGGAAGTTTGGAGGACACCTGATGACGGCTACAACTCCAGATACCACATTTTGAACACTCAATTGCCGGATTTATCCTCCAAGCACGATTGATCAAGCAGTTCACGCAGTTCCCTGTCTGCAGTCTGCGAAAAACAGCGAGATCCGAGCGATGAAAGTGTGACAACTTTTCACCTCCAGCAAGTCTCAGCAACAGGTTTAACAATCGCACGTACGTATCGTCTGGTGCTGCTGTTGCACATGAGTCCAAAGTGTTGATAGATGCCGATGGGTGTATGGATGAAGCGAATTGCATGGCTCATTGTGGCGTCCTGCCATCGCGAACACTGAGCGTTCGCCACAATAAATTTCTCCTGGTTGAGTGTTCCTTCAACGAAGATCAAAATGACTCAGATTCCATTTACAGCCAATCACATATTTTTATAAATTTCAGCGAATCCAAGTCCTCTATTCCGCACCCATTATTTCATTTCCCCCAATCACAACCTGTTAAATCATTTTGCTGGTTGGGCAATTACGACGAGAGTGGTGGTTTCAAAACGTCAGTTGACTATCACTCTGCGGAGCTCTTCGCCTTGTCACTCGTTGTATCGCTCTCACATCCAAAACAAAATCGCTTTAGCGCCGCGCCGAATTCCGATCACTCCCTCCTCCACACACACGCCCCAGCAGCCAGCCACGATGAGCCCCAAGGAGAGCAACCCACTGCTGCCGACCACGGTACTACGCTCGTCGTCGCCGTCGCCAGCGTATGACGTCAATGCCACGGAGTCGTCGCTCAAAGCCTCCACCGAGCCGCCGCACAAGCTGCTGGGCATCGCGTGCGTCGCGGCGTCCGCCGTCTGCTTCAGCCTCATGTCCACGTTCCTCAAGTACAATACGTTCTCGATGACGTCCATGGAAGCGATCTTCTGGCGCTCGCTCGTCGCGCTCGGCCTCAACTATGTACGTTGGAATTCACTGCTTTCTGGTCTGGGTGGGTGGATGGATGGTTCTAATTTGTGTGCGTGAATAACTTGCTGTTGCGGATATGTTAGTCGTTCATCGCGTACAGCAACGAGAAGCTGTATGTGAAGCCAGAAGACCGCATGATGATGCTCTATCGAGTCATCGCGGGCTTCTCGTCGATCTCGTTCGCGTTCTACGCTGTCTCGCAAATGGTGCTCGCTGATGCGAGTGTGATCATCTTCACAAGTCCAGTCATCACTTTCTTCTTCGTATGTATTGCGTATCTCTACTGAGTTCGCTCGGTTGCATGACGACCCCTGGCTGACCTGTCTTGTGCGATTAAATTGATCAGGGTGCGTGCTTCCTGGGTGAGAAGATCGACCTCCCGAGCTTCTTCTTCGCGGTTCTCTCGTTCGCGGGTCTTATCTGCGTCGTCCGCCCCGGTTTCATCTTTGGCTACGACCACTTGACTGCGGAAACCGACGGCTCCTGGATCGCGATTGGCTCGGCACTGCTCGGCGCGGTCGGCCAGGCGTTCGTGTTCATCTCGGTGCGCAAGCTCCAGGGCATCAGCGCGTTCGTGGTCGTGCACTACTTCATGCTCTTCAGCATCGTCATGTCGCTGCTCTGGATCGCGATCTTCCAGCGGGTACGTACCACAAACTACGAATACAAACATGGTGGTAGCATTGCGCTGGTTCTAATTGCTCTATCATTATCTGCTGCGCTTCTATAGGAATTCGTGATCCCAGACACGTGGCCGCTCTGGATGTCGGTGATCGGTAGCGGCCTCTTCACGGGCATCGGTCAGATACTGCTCACCAAGGGCTTTCAGCTCGAGAAAGCCGGCATCGCCTCGGTCATGCGCTACCTGGACGTCGTGTGCGTGTTCATCTGGGACGCCGCGTTGCTGGGCGAGCGCATCAACCACTGGAGCATCGTCGGCGCGGCAATCATCTGCACGTGCGCGGTCGTGATTGCGCTGCGAAAGTCCAAAGCCAAGTAGGTTCTCTTGCGAAATCTGCAGGCTTTGACTCGCGTGTCGGCGTGTGATGCCGCGCCGGCTTTTCATTTTGTATCTTGCAATAGATTTCCCAGCTATTTTGCATGTCTTCGCACCATGATCCAGTATCACTTAGCTCTGAAATCCAAGTGATGGGTTTTCTCGCTCAATCTTGACAAGCAATGTCAACCCCAGTCCATGCTGCTCACAACTGAAGAGCACCTTGGATCTTGTGTTCTTGTATTCAGTCAGTCAGCCAGCCAGACTGCCTTCAGAATTCGGGTGGCTGCCAGCATTCCATGATGAAAGGCACGTGCTGTGTACAGGCGTTCGTCGTGCTTCTGCAGGACTGCGTCGTGCGAGCGACCTGCAGATCAGCCAGCACTTTCTCACTGTTCCGACCCGTGAAGCCAAGCAACCACACCGCCAGCACAAGTCGTAGAGTACGCGCGCGTGAGCTTGAAGAGTCAACAGGCGAGGCGATCCTCTTCGCTTCCAAGTGTGGATCCACGCCTATCAATTGCTTAATGAGTGAAATGGTGAGGGAGCCAACTGGCGAGACCGACAATGTGAGTCAGTGTCAGTTGAGTTCCTTCAGGGGCCCACGCACGTCTCTTGATTGACGCTGCTGCTCATTCGTTTGTCTGTCTGTCCCATCGCTTCAGGCAGAAAGGGTCCCACTCTCTGTACTTTATTCCACATTCTTCGTCGTTCTTTTCTCCCCTTAGCCCAGTCTTTGTCAGTCCAGCCTCGCACTTGACTTGGTTCACCAACCGGCGAATGACGAGTCCCATCACGAGTCTCGTCATGAAGCGAGCAATCATTCAGGAATTTCGTCACCAGCGCAGAGGACTCAACTCATCTGCGTTGTCCCTCCAGAAGGACGGAGACCAAAGCCAAAGCGCTGTTGACGACACCACCCAGAGGGGCTCTCTCCTCGTTGCACCCATCTTCAGTAGGTGAATGCGATCACTGCACTACTATACATTGGTTTGGCTGCAGATCTTGTGGTGGCGAGTCGAAAAGATCCGCTTTCTTTTCTCTCTTCCGCCGGTGCTTTTTCTTTCTTTCTACAGAAGGCTGAGAAGGTGGGCTGCCTGTATCAGCAGCGCTATTACATAGTGGCCAACAAGTAGCTACGGCAGCCGCTGCATTGCTGTATCTTGTGAGGAGCGTTTTCTTCTTCCTCACCATCCAGACTCACTGCCCAGCCCCTTTGTCCAGCTCAGCACGCGCTCCCCACCACACAACGCAACTCGCCTTCAAGCCACCAAGCGCCAAAGACAAGATCCACCTGTACACCACCAAGACTGCCAAGGATGACTGCAAGCGCTGCGTCGTCGTCGCCCTCCAGTGGAGAAGAGCTGCCGTTGATGGTCGTGATGCCGCCGAATTTTATTCTCGGATCCAGCGACTCGTTGCTGCCACTCAAGGCGCCTCAGTTGCAAGCATCAGATGCACCAGCAAGCTCACTGTACGCGTGCAGAGGACTCATCTTCGTCGCGATCTCCGCCGTGTGCTTCAGTCTCGTGTCCACGTGCGCCAAGTACGCCACGTACTCGATCTCGTCCATGGAGTTCATCCTCTGGCGCTCGATCGTCGCGCTCGGTCTCAATTACGTAAGTGAGCCACCAGTTTAGTGGATGGATATGAGTTATGATTGACCAGCGTATCTAACAACCGTGTGAATGAATGAATAGATTGGCGTGCGGTACTACGGAGAGAACCTGACGATCCGCCCCAAGCAACGCCGCAATCTGCTACTGCAGTGCCTCTTTGGGTTCGCGTCGGTCGCGTTTGGCTTCTACGCGGTGTCCCAGATGGTCTTGGCCGACGCGAGCGTCATTATCTTCACGAGCCCAGTCGTGACGTTTGCTTTTGTGAGTACCTACCGTCTAATTTCTACCGTGTAATCCCATTTTGAGTCTCATGTGCTAACATAACTCTCACTTTCTTCTTGACTCATGTAATAGGGAGCTTGCTTGCTCAAGGAGAAAGTGGACCCTGCGAGCTTCGCGTGCGCGCTTGTCGCCTGCCTTGGGCTCGTGTTTGTGCTGCGACCGACATTCCTCTTTGGCGATGACTCGACGGCGTCGACCAGCGACAGCATGGTGGTGCCGATTGGCTGTGCGATGGTGGCTGCAGTTTGTCAAGCGCTGCTCTACACGTCTGTGCGTCGACTGCAACGCATCCACTTTCTCGCGATCGTGCACTATTTCATGGTGTTCAGTATCATCGTAGCGACTCTGTGGATCGCGCTTGTCCAGGGGGTACGTAACTGATTATGTCGGTACTGCTCGAGAATAGTGCTAAATTAGTCGATACTGACGCAAACGTGCAATTATTGTGTTGATTTCAATGGTATCTGGGAACAGCAATTCCATGAGCTCTCGTTTGGGGTTTGCATGGTACTGCTCGCAGCTGGCACGTGGACGTTCCTGGGCCAGATCTCACTCACAAAGGGCTTCCAGCTCGAGAAGGCGGGCATCGCGGCCGTGATGCGCTACTTGGACGTCGTATGCGTGTTTGCGTGGGATATCCTACTGCTCCACGAACGCGTGAGCACCATGACGATGCTCGGCGCCGTGATTATCTGCTCCTGCGCGGGCGTCATCGCAGTGCGCAAAGCGAATGAGAAGTAAAAAGTGATGATAAAAGTGAGGTACATTTTAACTTGTTGAATTTATTAAGAATAAGAATACATCGCATATTTTCCAATGAACCCAGCTGAAAGAGACGATACTCGGCAGTGATGGAAACGGCCATACCTTCAAGGCCAGTGAAAGTATTGGCACATTTGATCCCCATCATCAAGAAGCAGGACGTTAGTGAAGAGAATCAAGGAAACAGTTCACTGTACTACCAAGATAGCGTTCAAGTTCAGCAAACAAAGGCTCTGAGATCATCTCTGCTGGTGATATATTATTGGATATGCAAATGAGGCACGCAACGCCAGCCACAGCTTTGGTAGCAGTTGCTACTTCATTTTCATCTTTCGCAGCGCAATCACGACCGCGCACGTGCAGATGATTGCCGCGCCGACGATGCTCCAGTGGTTGATGCGCTCGCCCAGCAACGCGGCGTCCCAGATGAACACGCACACGACGTCCAGGTAGCGCATGACCGAGGCGATGCCGGCTTTCTCGAGCTGAAAGCCCTTGGTGAGGAACATCTGGCCGAAGAACGTGAATACGCCGCTGCCGATGACGCCGCACCACACAGGCAGTGTGTCAGGGATCACGAATTTCTGTCGAAATGACAAAGGTAGTAGGTTATTTTGTGATAGAAACCCTTCGACCAATTTCAAGCATGAGCACCGCTTACGTGTTGGAAGATGCCAATGTAGAGAAGTGACGAGATGGTGCTGAAGAGCATGAAGCAGTGCAAGATCACCGACACGTTGATGTGCTTGAGCTTGCGCACCAGGACGTAGACAAACGCCTGGCCGACAGCTCCGAGGATTCCCGAACAGACCGCAAGAAAGGACCCGTCGGTACTCGCAGTTGCGTGGTCGCTGCCGAAGAGGAACTCTGGACGCACGACGCAGATGAGACCGCCGAAGGAAATAAGCGCACAGAGCAAGCTCACGGGGTCGATGCGTTCATGGAGCATGCACGCACCCTGTCGATGGGTAAACCCACACATACCACCAGTAATGAGTAAGATTGAGTCTGGAAAGGTTGGCTGGCTGACTGCAAGATGCTGCTACTCACCAAGAAGAATGTGATGACCGGGCTCGTGAAGATGATCACGCTTGCGTCGGCAAGCACCATCTGCGAGATCGCGTAGAACTGGAACGCGATGGAGCAGAAGCCCGCGACGACTCGGTAGAGCATCACGAGACGGTCTTCTGGCTGGAGCTTCACACTCTGCCCCGAGTACAGGATCACTCCCTGTCAGTGAAATACAGCACAAGCCAACAACCAAGTTAGTTAAGATAGACGTAACGCAATCACATTGACGATCATACATACTGAAGTAATATGTTAAATCAGGTTTTTCAACATGAACTCACGTAGTTCAACACGCCTGCGACCGAGGATCGCCAGAAAACCGCCTCCATCGACGTCATCACGCGCGTATCGTACTTGACGAACGTCGACATGACGCTGAAGCACACTGCGGATGCTGCAACGCATGCCATCCCAAGCAGCGCGTGAGGCTGCGAGTCGTCACCAGAGTTCTTCATCACCTCTAGAGCTTGCTTCCCAGGTACCAACGAGGTCGTCTCCACATCGGCGGCGGTGACAGGGAGCAGGAGCGGGGTGTCTTCTTTATGTGAACTCATTGTCAAGAGAGCTTGTGAGCTGGTGCTGGAGTGTAGGATGCTTGTGCAGGATGAGACCAACTAGGAAATGAGCTTTGGGTTTGGTTTGGTTTTTGTAGCTCCTGAGAGAAATGGCGACGGCAACGAGCTGTAGACAGAGAGTGATAGTTCACTTCAAGTGTAACGATCATCACTCTTGCTGAACTGTTTGCTCAAACAAGTACACCCTCTTAAAGGCGGTGGCTGAGTAACGACACAAAACCAATAATAATGCTATTTAAAAAGGTGCTGAGCCGATTTAAGCGGCTGAGGCCTTTTCGCGTCAAAAATGGGGCTCGAAAAGCACTTTTTCAGACACTGTGACAGGGATTTTTGGTTTTGCCTGGATGCTTTCGTCTCCGTTTCATTGGTTGTCCAAGGTGAATGCGCATTCACCTCCATGGAGGCGTCGGATCAATGGGATACAATGTACTGTAAGTACAACGAGGAGTAAGCGAGTCAGTCTATTGCGCAGTTTTCATCTTTCGCAGCGCAATCACGACCGCGCACGTGCAGATGATTGCCGCGCCGACGATGCTCCAGTGGTTGATGCGCTCGCCCAGCAACGCGGCGTCCCAGATGAACACGCACACGACGTCCAGGTAGCGCATGACCGAGGCGATGCCGGCTTTCTCGAGCTGAAAGCCCTTGGTGAGGAACATCTGGCCGAAGAACGTGAATACGCCGCTGCCGATCACTGTACCCCACAGTGTGATGTTGGATGGGATCACAAACGCCTACAGTAGGTAGGTAGAGACATGGTGAATGTCAGCGTTAAGAGCTTGTGGCAACACATTAAGTGTATACAGCAATTGGGGTACGTACTCGCTGGACAATGACGATGTACAGAAGCGACAGCGCAATGCTGAACAGCATGAAGTAGTGCACGATCACCAGCACATTGACGTCCCGCAGCTTTCGGACTGTGATGAAGACGAACGTCTGCCCAATCGCTCCAAGCAGCGCCGAACCGATGGCGATCCACGAGCCGTCGATATCTGCAGTCGGGTGGTCGTACCCAAAAAGGAACCCGGGTCGAACGACGCAAACGAGACCAGCGAACGACACGAGCGCGCACATGAGGCTGGGAACATCGATCTTCTCGTGAAGCAGGCACGCTCCCTGTGCACATTCGGATATCATCAAGCAACATCATTAGACACACACCACGGGATTCCCCGACGATACAACACCTAGGAGATAGAAGCGGACGCACAAAGAAGAACGTCATGACAGGACTCGTGAAAATGATCACGCTCGCATCAGCGAGCACCATCTGAGAAACCGCGTAGAACGCAAACGAAATCGACGAGAAGCCCGCGATCGAGCGGTAGAGCACCATCATGCGCTCTTCCGGCTTCACGTACAGATCCTGTCGATTGTACAGTACGACGCCCTGAATATCGCCACATACACACCACCCAAGACAAATTAGCATCGAGCCATCGCACTCGCACCTTGATAGACCTCTCATTCACCTCCAACACTTACTAGCGCGACGTACGTAATTCATGAAGAACGCGACGAACGACCGCCAGAAGACTGCCTCCATGGACGTCATCGAGTACGTGTTGTACTTGATGAACGTGGACATGAGGCTGAAGCACACGGCGGACGCGGCGACGCACGCCATGCCGAGCAGCGCATGCGGCTGTACGTCTGGGGGCGACCCAACGGACGCGTTGACGGAGGTCGGCAGCAGCGCCTTGGTCTCGAGCACCCTCATGCTGTGGTCGTTCTTGTCTGAGGTCTCTCAGATTGGTGCACGAATGACTGGCAAACCAGTTCGTTTGATGCTGGTAGAAAGTCTTCCATCGCGTATGTGTGTTTAACAGATCCCTGATTGGTGGAAATTCAGCGGTAGCATTTGCTTATTTTGGGTGGAAACGAAAGAAAGCTGTTATTTTGGGTTTCTATCGGAATAAAGTATTGTACTCCGCAAAAAAATTATCGATAGCACGAAGGTGCTGTACACATAAAAAATCATCACCAACAACAAACTCCTTCCTTCAACTCTTCCGACAGAAAGTAAAATACCCTCAGTGCTCATGGCGCCGTGCGGCCATCGAGAAAGTGAGCACAAGAACCGATCTATCTTCTCATTCGACCGAATGGCGATGCTGACTCATGCCTACGTAGTCCGTCAAACCAAATGGCGCGAAGTCTCTATCGTACCTCTTCCTTCCCGCCCTGCTTTCCTATTAACCAACCACCCGCCAAGCCTGTAAGTTCGCAAAAGGACCAAAGTCTCGACGCTAAAAGATGCGAATCTTTCAGCGATCCTGATATTCAGTTTGTGTCAACAGGATAAATAGGAGGGCCGCAGACAGACAGACTGACTGCACCGACATCTTATTCCGCTTCTATAGTACAGTGCACTCGTTACCGTGCTGTAAATGACTCGTCAATTGTAGAATTAGTCCATCCCACGTGACACGTGATCAGGATATGAGCATCTGGAGGGTAAACAAATCCAAATTTGCAGCGAGTGCGCGATAGTCCTTCGTAGCAGATGATTCCATTTGTTTCAGGGCTCTAGCGTGACGATGCCGACCTCCGAATGTCCAGGATGTCTCCGAATATTGGATGCAGTCTGAAGTCAGCAAGTCAACAATAAAAATGGGTCGTATATCGCACAGTTTTCTGGGAATATTGGGCGTGATCACCACTTCTTTCGAGTGCGTGGCTTCGCAAAAGACAGACGGCGAACTGGGCGTTGGTATAGTTGACGACGTTGGCGCGCTTACGCTTGCGTGATCGTGCTTCGTGCCATCATTGAGTTGACAATCGTGCTTTGCTTTGCATGGCAAAGCTCTGGCGCAGTGCTTCTGCATCAGCTGGATGGATGGCTCCACCCCACAAGCAGACAACCTGCCGCGGCGGATGAATCTGATTGGTCCACGGCCAGTGAGTGCACGATTACGCTGTTGACGCAGTCCAGCATGCTGGCTGAGCATCTGGAATCCTGTATTACCAAGCTTCGCAACGAAAGCCAAAACGAATCTTACGATTATGTTACTAAACTTAATACCGAAGCGCTCTGGTTTCGCAGTGACAAACAGCAAAACGCCACTAAGAGCTCCCAATGAAAATAAATAAGGGTCGCAGGTCGTTTCAAAGCACCCACGCACAACTGGTTGGTTGGATCAACCACATTGCATCTCTCTCCAACAGCATCATTGCCCTTTTACTGCAGCGAGCTTTTGATACTGATTCGACGGCCTCCGATCCAAAAAGGAGACGATTCTGTTGAACCACCTGGTTTCGCTGTTTGCTCACGTGTCGCGCTGTTGTACTGTATCTACAAATGCTGAGCCAAATCTCAGGATCGTGCCAACACCTTTACGCGATCCAGGAGAGGCGACGTGCTGGATCGCCAACCAGTCTGGAATTCAAAGCGAGCAGAGAGTTTGTCACGTCGTCTCGCACGATGCTGGCGGAGGTGCTCACTGATGGGTGCTGATCCTCTAGCGTCGCGTTGTCCAGGAACGCGGCGGTCTGCTTCGATGCGTCTTGGTAGGTATCTGACGACCCACACGGCGGCGACGATTCATTTCACTCATTCTCCATTTCGCAGCGCGCATCACAACTCCACCACTAGCTCCACCCAAATCAACCAACCACCACCACATTTTACAATGGCCCCAATGCCTCCGTTCTCAGCAGACCATTTCGATGCTCGACCGGAAGGTGTAACTGCCGCCATTACGGGCCAGACAGTGTTGGTCACCGGCGCCGCGGGCTTTATCGGCTTCCACACGTGTGTGGCGCTGCTTGAGCGCGGTGACAACGTCGTGATCATCGACGAAGTGAACGATTACTACGACGTCAAGATCAAGCAGTCCAACCTCGCGTTCCTCACAGCCACGTACTCGAGCGAGCGCGTGCACATCTACATCGGAGACCTCTGTGATGAGCCGCTCGTGCGTCGCGCGATCAAGGAGACTAAGCCGACGGCCATGATCCACTTGGCGGCGCGCGCTGGCGTGCGACCGAGCATCGACAACCCGCTGCTCTACATCCACTCGAACGTGCACGCGACCACGGTGCTGCTAGAAGCCTGCCGCCAGTTCGGCATCAACCGCTTCGTGTACGCGTCGAGCAGCTCCGTGTACGGCGGCAGCTCCAAGGAATTTTTCAGCGAGGAGGACGTCGTGGACTTCCCCGTAAGCCCGTACGCTGCGACAAAGAAGACCTGTGAGCTGCTCGCACACACGTACCACCACCTGTACAAGATCGAGTGCATGGGATTGCGATTCTTCACGGTCTACGGACCTCGCGGACGTCCGGACATGGCGCCGTTCAAGTTCATGGACCGCATCGCCAAGGACATCGCGATTGAGCAGTACGGCGACGGCAGCTCCTCGCGCGATTACACATACATTGACGACATCGTGCAGGGCGTGCTCTTGAGCCTGGATAAGGGCCGCGGCTGTGAGGTGTTCAACTTGGGTAACGGCTCGCCCGTGCTGCTCACGGACTTCATCGCCACGATCGAGTCTCTGGTGGGCAAGCGCGCGACCATCAAGTTGCTGCCAGACCAGCCAGGTGATGTGCCACGAACCTGCGCGGACGTGTCCAAGGCGAACCGATTGCTGGGCTACAAGCCTACGACGCCGCTGGCAGTGGGTCTTGCGAAGACCTGGGCATGGTACTCAGAGTTCTACGGTCAGGGCAACTAGAGTTGCTGTTGGAGCAAGCTGCTTGTTGGCGTTTTGTGTGATGTTTCGTTTGCTCATTTTCTCGGTTCCTGGTTGCAATCGACTTAGATAGAGGCAGCTCAGTGAATGCTATGTTTTCTTTTTTC
This sequence comes from Pythium sp. MPC-2022a, assembly GCA_038050625.1. Taxonomy (NCBI): domain Eukaryota; phylum Oomycota; class Peronosporomycetes; order Pythiales; family Pythiaceae; genus Pythium; species Pythium sp. MPC-2022a. Next base: position 22,919 of record JALBZB010000139.1, read on the forward strand.
TCTTGGTAAGAACGTGATTAGATGGCACAGTGTTTGGTTTCAAATCTACAAGATGTACGATTCTTTACTTTGTTTCCATCCCCTCCATGTGCTTCTTGATACACCTACAGGGATAACGTGATTCAGTGTTTGCTGCACATATACTGAATGTAACTATTACTTCGACGTAGATGTTTCAGCACTTGCCAATTCGGTGGAGAAAGCAACCTGAACTTATCCCCGCCACAATTTCTGAAGTCCGGCGACCACTCGTTCGAATCCCGTTTGGGGCTTTTCAGTATTTTGTGGCTCACCTGCGTTGACTATTTATCTGAGATTGTGGCAAAGCACATTTCGAGTCCGGACGGACTCAGCGGTCTGCCAGACTGAACCAGCAGCACGCTCACTGATCTAAAGAGTGATAAACATATGTATCCTGGATAGCAGCGGGTCCAACTTCATTCACCCTGACCTATCGTTTGATGGTAATGCTGGCCTGGCAAACAACCACTCAGCTTCTCTGCATAGTACTTTGCCAAGATCACCACTACTGCACTGGGGTTGACTATCCAAGATTGGAGTTTGTTGACGCAGACAATAACACAGCCAACACTCATTTTTCTGACTCTTTTCAAGTCAGCAAAAACTGTGAATATTTATATGTTTTATGGCTACACCAAGTATTCGTTCGCAAAAACCATGAATATATGGATGTTGCACCTGTGATATCTGATACTGCACAGTGGTTTCAACTTGATTAGAAGATTAAATTGGATTGGATCCAAACCAACCATTTGTCGCCCTCTAAGAGCACCACACGCGGCGGACAACTCCCACAGCCACTTTCAAGGCAGAATGCTGTTTCCACCACGCGAATAAAATACAAACCGCACAGATCAATGAGGTGAGCAATTTGAGAAGCAACATGCACAATGCGAAGAAGTACAACTGCTCAGCGGTGTTTTTGTGCTCGTAAGATTCATAAGACGACAAGTGTGATGTAAAAAAACGTATGAGCACACTCAAAGTCCTTGCACCAGCGCAAACGCTGCTCCGACTGCGAGAGCTACAGTCGCAAATAGTCGTGTAGCTCCATTCGCAGACAACGCGCTGCTTGATGCTGGTGCAGGCGTTGGTACTTGGCTCGTCGCTACTGGAGCTTCGATGCTAGCGTCGGTCGTGGTCGTGGTCGTGCAGTTGACCTTCGCCCACAGCGTAGGATCCGACATCTTGGTCGCGTCGGCCGGAGACGACACGCCTTCGATCCACTCCACTTTTTGGTTCGTCTTGAGCACCCACTCGCAGCATGGATCGCCCAGCTCCGCGCCGTTGTGCTGACCATCGTCATCCGAGTCCTGTTCGCAAAATTCCTTGGTCCACTTGTTGCCTGCGGCCGTGAAATCCTCGCCAAAGGCGTTGTGCCCACCAGCACCGATGTTGTTGGTGTGTCCGAGCGCTGCGACTCCGGGGACGTTGGCGCCGTTGGGGATCATCTCAACGTATTCAGGACGCGCTGCTGCATGCTGCAGTGTGGTCGAGTAGGCTGCGAGTGTACAGGCGACGAGGAGCCTCGGGAAGGAGCTGCTGGCGGAGCGTCTTCGTAGCTGCATGTCGAAGGAGACTGCTGATGATAAATACCTTTGGAGAAATGAATGCAAGCTGCAAATGAGGGCAAAAATGGCAGAATAGACCGGGAATCGTGGCGATTGTACCCCAGAAACGCAAATGGTGGGACTGAGGTTGTTGGATAACTCGCTGCCTTTCTGCTCAGTGGCTTTAAACCCTTTGATATTGCACAATTCACTTCACAAAGAGGTTTTACGAATTATATAAAACACATTAACAATTTAATAACTATATTAAGATGTATGATAGTCGACTCACAGCACAAATTTACGTCAGTTACAGATGTATACTGATAAAATAGATTAACTGTATTGAAGCAAGTGGGAAGTGAGTGATGGTTAGTTAGTTTTTTCCAGTGCCCCCATTCCGGCTACAACTGGATCGACGTGAACTCGTTCGTGCTCTTGCGGCGGCGCATGGAGCGTGCAGCCACCGTGTTCGCAGTCTCTGCCAGCGGTCTTCTGCCTGGTACACCCCCGGAGGTATCGCCTTTGTCGCCCGGCGCCTCCCCCGATCCAGGAGCTCCCCCAGCTCCAGGTGCAGCCCCAGGGACATCAGTCGTCAGTACCAGGTTGGCGATCGCAGAGATCTTGGCGCTCGCGATCACGGACTTGGAGGGCGAGCCAGAGACAGAGTCTGCGTGCTGAGAAGCCGTCATGGCGATCTGGCCCATGTCGACCTTCGGGTGGATTACGTTCAGAAACCCGCGTCGCGTGCGAATGAGTCCGTCCTTCACGATCAGTCCAAACGCAAAGTACACGGGCGGGTGGAGGCACACTTGGTTCCCGACCACTTGCTCCAGCTCCAAGCAGTTTCGTACCAGGCTGCGCGCTCGGATCGGTACCTGGAGCTGCTCTTCCAGCGGCAGGCGGGTGTACGTGGAGTTCAACAGGTCAATGGTCGGCTGTGGGTCTGGGATCGGACTCAGATCGAGGTCGTCCGTGCTCTCGATCACCTGGATCTCCGCCGCGTCCCTGTACTCGCTCACAGCGAACTGGTTCCGCTGTTGCTGGTGACTGATGTACATGCTCTTGACCGCCAGGTACGCTCCGACGATGAACAGACTCTCAAAGACGACGATGACGAGCGGGTCGTAGATCGCCTGCAGGGAACCAGCTGACGTGCTCACGTCATAGTCCAGCGCTTCGTTGTACGAATTAAAAAAACCGATTTGTCCCTTGAACGCACGAGCGTCCCAGCTGCGCTGCAGCTCCAGCTTGTGCTTCTTGGTTGCGATGTCGAATACGGTCTTACGCTCGAAGAAGCACACACCCGTGACGATGACCATGATCTCTGTGATGGACACGAACGTGGATCGCGCCAATTGGTACGCACGAGTCTCATTGAAGGACACAAACACGTCCCAGCCCAGGTTCAGCAGCGCCACGACGAGCACCCACACGCGCATGCTGGTGAGGAAAGCGTGGTCGCGACCGCCGGAGTCCATATCCCAGCCTGAGATCGCCGCGTTCGGCAGCATCGTAATCCAGGACAAGACCCCGGAGATGATCGTGAGCACCACGACAGGTTTGCTCCGATAGAGTGACCGATACAACACGGTCCAGCAGAAGTCCGCGTTCAGACCGTCCGCGTCTCTCCAGGTACCAAGCAGCGGCACGCCCAGCACACTGGCGACCTCCATGAGACTCCGAGCCTGAGCCGCGAACAATAGCACGTCGATAAGTACCATGATGATGTACAAATGGCCAAAGCTGGAGAAGTTCACTTGCGAGTGGTGTGCGACCGTCACGGGCTCCTGAGACGATGACGAGGCCTCCAACAGGAACATCGAGCGGCTGTTCTGGCGGATGACGAAGTCGAACCCAAAGATACTGACTTTGTCGACCGCGAGCCACGAGAGTCCGTCGTGCACTTGGCCGAACGCCTCCGCATGGTGGCCGACAATCGCGCTCTCGTAGAAATTCGGACTCGCGCACGTGAACAGCGAGGGTGAGTACTGACCAGGTCCACCGTACTGGAAGGCCTCAGTGCACACAATCTTCTCAAGCGGAAACGCGCGGCTGAGCATGTCGAGCATGCGCAGCAGCTCGAATTCGGCGTCCGAGTTGATCGCCGCCATCTGGTTGGAGCGCAAGTCGAAATCTTGGTGGTAGTAGCGCCGCGGGAAGTCAGCGACGAGGTTCTCCTGGCAGATCGGCGGACGGCGGTGCAGAAACAACATCTTGCAACTCGCCCAGGCGACCGAGTCGACGCGCACGCTCGCGGAGAAAACTACGTCGGACGCGACGTAGAAACTGCCGAATGTACCAAGGCGGCAGTTCTTGCCCACGAACGTGTCGAAGACCTTGTTGCCCGCGTGGAGCTGCTCGCACTTTTCAAAGAACGAGAGCCAGGGCGAGGCTTGCGAGGCGATTTCAGGTGGGTACTCCTCGCCTGGGACGAAACTCGACGTGTTGATCGCAGGCACGAGCGGTGTGACGCTGACGGCGCTGTTGCTCAGCGCGTTGAACGCGAACGTGTCCGGTGGACCGAGCCACACGAGCTTGAAGCAGAGGTCGCGCACATCGAGCGCGTAGAAGAACACGAGCGCGATCAGATGCACGAACTGCACGATCGACGAGCTCCAGGGCCACTTCATGCTGCTGGCTATCTAGCTGCGTTGCGGCTTGCCGATAGCGCGAGAGCCTGAGCAATGAAGATGGCTCAAGAGTGGAGCTAACTGCACACGACCCAGATGCGACGTCTCGCTCGAAAGGGCGGCAGCGCACATTCCTTCGGCATTCTTTTTGAGGTTGTTGTTAGTTATCGCACGACTGACGCGAAACGATCTCTCAAGAGCTCTAGGAATAGCAGCAACTTCAGCAGCCTCCCAGCCTCAGCCCCCAGAACCCAGATCCTGGGGTTTATGGGAGGCTCCGAGCGTCGACTCTTCCAGGGTTCCTGGTTGTGTTCTCGTCGCCTCGCATTTGTCCATTGCGAGCAAAGGCTCTGGTAAGCGCGTGGGTCGACTGAGTCTTTTGGTTTGGTTCTCAAATCAAATGCATGTACTTGGCTGAGGTGAGCACCAGTGCTCTGCCACATTGAAGGTAGGGAGGAGGCTGCACTCACGTCACAATGGCGAAGTGAATGTTGATGAATCAGCTGGTTCTGGAAACTCAGATCGATGGGTTTCACTCTTCAAAATAGCTGAAACTTTAAAGGAGGATATCGGCTTTTCAAAACTGTTTTTGAAGTCAACAAATGATTAAATATTTTGAACAGGTTCTTACATTTCCAAAAGGTATATAAAATCGAAAATTGAAGTTTGGTGATCATCGAACCAGCTGGTTTTTGAAGCGACGCATCTCATCTCACTTCAATGACACTTACTAAATCCAAGCTACATCAAATATTAATGCCACTAAAGAGGGAGTTATGCTGAAGAATAATACACCACTGTACCTATTCGAGGCCAATCAATCAATCAATCAATCATCCCACTACGTTGCCAGTGGCCAACTCTGGAGCGCGATCTCTCTCCATGCACTGGCGACTTCGATCAGCGCATCGAGCGCAACTGGACAACTGTTTTGAGCTGCACCACGTAAGCGGAAATGTTTACACTCTCTCTCACTCTCTCTCTCTGGCGCGTCTGAGCCAGCCCCCGACTGCGATAGATAGCCTCGGAACCTGTCAGGACTTTTCGATTTTCCACCAGAAGCAGCAGTGTACCCGATGGCAAAGGTGGCGGCGAGCAGCTTCCCTCGGATATCGCTCACAGAAGACGAGCAGCGCCAGTACGACAGCCAAGCGCTGACGCTGCTGCACCGCACGCTCGCAGAGTTCAATGCGAGCTCAGTCCGCGTGGATAAGACCAGGTGGACGCTCGTACGCAAGCGCAAGCAGATGGGCGTCTACAAGAACGTGGAGGCGAACATCCAGAAGCCGGGAGTCACGCTCATGTTGGGTACAGGGTTGATGCCAGGCACGGTCGAGGACGTCATGAACGGCTTGTACTGTGACGAGACGGAGGAGCTACGCACGGTGAAGACGCTGCTCAAGTACAAGTTCATCGACGGCGCGGTGCTGAGCGTGAGTGAGCGGCGCAGTGTGGAGCATCCGTATCGCTTTGCAGGGATCAAGTGGTTTGCGGCAAAGGTGACGCTGGGCAACTTGATCAAGGACCGCGATTTGCTCACGTATGAGGTGCGTTCCATTTGGTGGCGTGAAATGCGTCAGCGTTGGTGTGTGTGCTGGTGGCAAGTACATAGTCTAACCTGGCTTATCTATGTGTTTGATTGATACAGCGCATGGGGGAGACAATGGATGCGAACAACAACCCGGTCGCGTTCCACATCTTCCAGTCCATCGACCGCCCTGAGTGGCCTGCAAATACGATGAAGAACCTCAAGCGTGCGCAAACGTCCACCTGTTATCTATATCGACAGCAGTCACTAGGCCTCATCGAGTGCTTCTTCTGGGGCGACTTTGCCGCGAGTGGCAGCGTGACGCAGTCCATGTTGGGCTACACGATCGCCGGTAAGTGGCTCGCTGTGAGCAACAGCGTCCAATGCGCCGAGGCGAGGAAATTTTCGAAGCTGATGCAGTCCACGCAGACGGAGAAGAACTCGGCAAGGTACGCTGCGTGTGATGTTATTGCTGTTGAGCTATAGGACTATCATGGGTGCCTGTCTAACTTGGTGATGCCTGCTATTACCACAGTGTCAACTGTGATCTCTGTAATGCGAAACCTGCGCTGTTCGGCGTCAGCCACTTCTCGTGCGCTGGCTGTCTCCAGGTAATCGAATTCATTTAAGTTTGATGATGAAGTCCGTGCAAAAGACCTCCAATGTATGGTTCCCACTCTAACAGCCATCCGTTCTGTGTGTGTGTGTTGGCGTGGTGAACTTGCTTTGTAGACGGTGTGCAGGTCGTGCTCTCTGGAGCGCCACATTTTCCAGATAAACCCCAGCACAAACGAGCCGCAAACCAGGTTGTTTTGCGTCCCGTGTATCCGCTCAGTGACCTCCTTGGATCCGAGTGAAGGCCAAGTGTCCACATCGTGAGGACGCCCACTAGATGGTTGTGTCTTTCTGGCAGGGATTCTCCTTTGGAGATGCAATCAAAGACATCAATCAAGTGCGTGTTCACTGGGATTCTAGTATTATAACCAGAATGGATGCCAAGCCAGAGTCCCCGGTACAAAGTCAGATCCGGGGCATCTCCCCAGACCGCAACGCCGACCAGATTTTCCAAGCCTAGCCGTCCACAACCAGACCGTGAGCAGCGCCAGAAGGTATGATCAGCGAAATGCATCAAGTCTGACCGTCGTCCACAACGTATTCCTGTTCCGTTGCTCCAGCTTCTCATGTCTGTTATCAACATTCTAATGTCGAGTGTGTTGTTTTCATCAACTTGTGAGCTGTACAATTGTACTTGTTGCGAGAAGTTTGTGGGGGAGTATCATAAAAAAACGGATCCTAGTTCATAAGAGTGTGGTGAGTAAGATCCACACAATCAGCCTCAAGGTTTTCATTGGAAGCACGGACTCACTTGATAGCGCAGCCTGGCACAATGAAGAGCACCTACAAATGAAAAGTCGTGGTACAGCGTCACGACTTGTTTCGTCTTCTAGTGCTTGAGAACCAATACAACCGAAGGAACCGCCAAGACGGTGTCATACCTTCGTTGAATTGACGAAGCTGGCAACGAAAGTCTAAGAGTTTGGTTAGTGGTAGAACATATGTTAATTTCAATCGGAGGCTCTCGCTCGCTCGTCTCAGGGCAGCAGCAGAAATGGTGAGAAAACATAGTAAGAGGGCATGCTGCTTGGTGCTTTCACTCTGATGCACCTGGTTCTGCGGCGTGATGTACGTCCCAACTGCGCGTTCAAACTTTGCGCAAAGGACGGACAGGCATTTCGCTACTTCATTTGGAACAGACATCTCTGTCGAGATCTTAAAGTTGATACATGGCCATAAGTGGAACGTCGAGTATCCTCGTCATGAGGACGTGCCCGCTTGGTAGGTGCCAGCATAATATTTGTATAGCAAACAGGACTAACTCGTTCAAGGTCTCAGATAACGTAGCTTTGCTGGACGCCATCATGAGCTTGATGCCCAGGTGCCCAGATACTATGCAGTTCGAGGTAGTCTGTAAACTACATATGCGTGTGGCTGGGCTCCTTTCTATTTATGTACTGAAATTGCGAGTAACACAAGAAAAATAATCGTTGTTCAGGAGAGCGAGCTCTCGCGGATGGATGGAGTAACCTACAGTGCAACGATATACGCCACAAAAAATCGTTGGGTCTCATGATATTGGGGAACACGGTGGAGACGCAGCCATCGGATTGAGACTGCTGAGATATAATTCGAAAGCCGATGATTGGTGGGTTGTGGTAGCTGTAGTTGAGTGGTGATGTTCCTGATCTTCAAGAAGATCGAAGAGGAGATCCATCGGAATACCTCGTGTTGCTACTAATAAGCCCAGCATCCTGCCCTGGTTTCTCCATCAACGCTAGGCTGCTGTGATGGGGGCTCCAAAATGTGTGGCGTCAACACTTTTAAACGAGGGGACAGGCATCCCAGGTCATCCTCAACCTACCGGAACAGAATGAGAGAGTTGTAAGCAAAGTGCGCTTCAACGTTGATGCACCAACGTCACGTCACTCGGTGAGGGACAAGTCCGCCTCAGCAACCGGACCCTTCATATTAGGTGACTTGATGCAACATTAATATTATCAAAAATTAAGGGTTTCTTAAATACAATTATATGAGTGTAGCATTTTAAGAAGAATATTTATGCACATAGTTATCGTGAGAGGTAAATTAAATCTGCGTTTGAAATGGTCGTCAATTTTGACGCCAAATGGACAGTGAAGTCGAGCATCAGCTGTCATTGACAAGCCTCGTTGAAGCGGTTCCGATCGACAGACTCACAGGCTGCGACACCGGATCCACCTCCTGCGAGTCAACGAACCAACTGACTGAGAGCCCTCCCTCGCCTCGGCACCACCACGCTGCACCCACTAGACCGGTGCCTTGCTGTTTACGCCAGAGCCACACCTGGTCTTTCCCATATTCCACCACTGACCTACCATTCCGCCCAAGAATCATTCGGCAATTTGCGTTGTTTGCACCACACCAGACTCAAGTCTCCACTGCAAGCACTGAGCCTCTCGCCTCTATCAGGAATACCAACAACGCTAGCCATGGTGAAAGAGACCGACCGACGACTCCCGCAGATCTCGCTCACAGAAGACGAGCAGCGCCAGTACGACAGCCAAGCGCTGACGCTGCTGCACCGCACGCTCGCAGAGTTCAATGCGAGCTCAGTCCGCGTGGATAAGACCAGGTGGACGCTCGTACGCAAGCGCAAGCAGATGGGCGTCTACAAGAACGTGGAGGCGAACATCCAGAAGCCGGGAGTCACGCTCATGTTGGGTACAGGGTTGATGCCAGGCACGGTCGAGGACGTCATGAACGGCTTGTACTGTGACGAGACGGAGGAGCTACGCACGGTGAAGACGCTGCTCAAGTACAAGTTCATCGACGGCGCGGTGCTGAGCGTGAGTGAGCGGCGCAGTGTGGAGCATCCGTATCGCTTTGCAGGGATCAAGTGGTTTGCGGCAAAGGTGACGCTGGGCAACTTGATCAAGGACCGCGATTTGCTCACGTATGAGGTACGTGCCGCTTGATAGTGTCGTGATTTAATTGTCACCCGTGTGTACTAATTGATGATTGATTTTGCGTTGCTATAGCGCATGGGGGAGACGTGCGATGCAAATGACAACCCGATTGCGTACCATATCTACCAGTCCGTGGATCGCCCCGAGTGGCCAGCGAACACGGTGAAGAACATGAAGCGAGCGCACACGTCGACGTGCTACTTGTATCGCAAGCACTCGGGCGACCTCGTCGAGTGCTTCTTCTGGGGTGAGTTCATTGCGAGTGGCAACGTGACGCAGTACGTGTCAGACTTCACGATGGCGGGCAAGTGGCTCGCCGTGAGCAACAGCATTTGGTGCTCTGAGGCGAGGAAACTATCGCAGCTGATGCAGTCCGCGCATACCAAGAATATCTCGTCCAGGTACGCTACGCTCGGTGCTGTTATTGATACTATCCTGGTTATTCTGATTCATAGCTCTTAATATCTCTTGATGCTGCTGTGGAATGGCGCAGCGTTCACTGCGATCTCTGTAACTCGAAGCCCACGTTGTTCAGCAGCAGCTACGTCCCATGCGCTGGGTGTCTTCAGGTGGGTCACTCAGAACTGCCAGAGCTGATACAGTAGTGGCTGCGTCTACACCTTGTAGACATCCAAGTGGGTGGTTGACGAATACTCTGTGCTTGACTGTTGCAGACCATGTGCAAGGCGTGCTCTCGAGAGCGCCGTATATTCCAGATGAATCGCCGCACAGCCAAGCCGCAAACTGAGTTGTTTTGCGTGCTCTGCATCCACGCGGCAGCGTCCCTCGTCCCGAACTTCAAGCGTCCACTTCCAGAGGACACCATGTCACAGAAAACTAACAACCACCACTACCAAGCGTCCTCCTCAGCTGCTATGATGACAAAGCTGGACGTCGAGTCCACGACCCAGTCCTGCGAGAGCGGCTGCAATACAATCAACGACTCGTTCGATCTGCTACTGGATCTGTCCATGAGCTTTATCGAAGATGATGACGAGAGCGACTTCTCCGAGGACGACCAACTGTGAATGAGTGGCAATGCGGCAGGAGATGCAGAGCGGGGTACCAACAAGAAGCCCCACGTGCTTGAGTGCTGAACGCGACGTTGCCGATACGCCGACACTCAAGATGCGTGTGTGCTGTTCAGAGAGATCCAGCCAGGCGGCAGAGCATTACCTGCATATCGTCATCGCTTTTGTTTCGTTCGTTCTTTATGTATATTTGCCATATTTCGAGTTCAAAATGTTGGGCGTAATCGAAACCTGTAATATTGAGTAAATGGGTTAATCTATTTCCTTTTCCAGTACATAAAGGTAGTCAAATATGAAATATTGATACAATTGAAAGTAGAGTGATAAATTTTAAGTGAGCTTGAGTTGGCGCGTAAGCAAGAGTTTGCTTGTGCGGTATTTGAAGAATGAGAGGCAGAAAACGTCCAGTCAATTCGCAGGTAGTTGCTACTACATAGCAAAGACTAGAGAAAAGACGTCTCACAGTATATTCATTGAAATATTTCGCAATTTGTTGTTTAATTATACATAAAAAAGACTCACAAAAACATTTTGTCGTAAAATACATGCTATTTTGTGCGCTATTAGTAATCATCTATTCAGATGGGAAAGGCAGAAAGGTGAAAAACTACATCGCTGTCGGTCTCGTTTATGGCCGACGCAATTGACCCAACCGCTGATTACTAAAATCGGTACACCGTAAATAATCTTTCGGTACTTTTGTGGCTGAGGCCACCCTTGATGACACAAAGCTACTTGTTCTGTGTTTCCTCCATCGACGACACCAAGCACCACCAATGCGTACGTACGAATGCATAAGCAATCTCCTTCACGCTATAACAAGACTGAAAAAATCTTTCGCTACCGTCATCATGAATTGCGCTTTGCATGCTCCTCGTCTTGTGTGTTCCTTTGACCGTCGCAAAAGATTCGAAAAATACTTTGCAGAACAAACATAATCCATGGAAATCCACTCTATTCACGTATTTACGGTTTTCAAATGCAATTGGGTGGCGATTTTCGAATGAATGGGTTGAGCCAAGTGCGCAATGTTGCGCACACATTTGGTGTTTGGCCACCAGGCTGTTGACCAAATTCAAACGGAAGTGTAAGAAGTGCGCGTGTAGTGTGAGCAGCCAGCAAGACTTATAGATGAGCTCCTCGGCTGCGTCCGCGGCGTCGTCGACTGTGTCATCGTCCACGTCCGTGGAGACCACGGCCGCCGCGTACTCGCACGCGCAGCACTCGTACAATCACCACACGCAGTCGGCCGCGTCCATCAAGAGCTTCCCGCAGATCGAGCTGAGCGCCGAGGAGCAGGCGCACTACGACCGCGTCGTGGGTCGCGTGCTCTATCGCGCGGTCCAAGAGTACGCAAACTTCAATGGTGTGATTGACCGGAATCTCTGGTCGCCCGTGCGCCGCAACCGCGACATGGCGATCTTCCGCAACCTCAAAGGCACGGGCAACCCACGCGTGACGCTTATGCTCGGCATCGGCAAGATCAACGGCTCGCTGGAAGACGTCATGGACGGGTTGTACAGCGACCACACGGCTGAGCTGCGCAATGTCATGACGTTCCTCAAGTCCAAGTTCATCGTCGGATCCATCATGCAGGTGAGCGAGCGGCGCACACCAGACGACCCGTTCAACTTTGCAGGGATCAAGTGGTTCGCAGCCAAGACCCCGGGTGGCGCGGTCTCATACGATCGGGATCTGCTCACCTACGAGCGCCAGGGCATGACGTTCGACGCCGAGGGCAACGAGATCGCCTACCACCTGTTGCAGTCGGTCGATCGGCCCGAGTGGCCCGCGAACACGTTCAAAGGCCTCATCCGCGCGCACTGCTCGACGTGCTACCTGTACAAGCGCAAGGGCAACAAGGTCGAGAGCTTCTTCTGGGGCGAGTTCTACGGCAGTGGCAGCTTCCCGCAGCGCATCTCGGACTACGGCATCGCTGGCAAGTGGCTCTCGGTCGTGAACACCGTCAAGTGCGCGCAGGCGCGCAAGCTCTCACAGCTGCGTCAAGCCGCGAGCATTCGCTCGAGCACGAGCTCCATGACCATAGCCAACATGTGAGTTGCTATTAGCAACTTAGGCGTGGGACGCTGGAGTTGTTCGATGAGTTGCTAATCGTCGTGTGTGTTTGTTTGTTCTGTGTGCAGCAACAATTGCTATTTGTGTGATGATCGCCGGAGCGTGTTCAATGCCCAGCACCTCTGTGGCGGCTGTCAACAGGTAACAATGGGTTTGGATGAGGTGCCGTGCTCCTCCTATATTATATACAACTCACAGGCAATCTCGTGTGTATTCTTCCCTTTAGAACGTGTGCAAGTCCTGTTCGGAGGAGAAGAAGATCTTTGAGCTCGATCGCAAGTCGGGTAAGCCGCTGACCGACCGCTTCTGCAAGCCCTGCCTCGAGAAAGTGGCCAAGCAGCGCGGCTCCAAGATCCGCTGGGACGGCGTGGACGCCGAGCAGCCGCCGGCCTACTTTGATTACGTCTTCCAGCTCTCCAAGAAGAATGCCAAGAAGATAACGAAGTCCGCGACGGACTCGGACGTCTCCTCGACTGTCGAGACCATGCTCTCGGACGACAGCAGCGTCGTGGACGTGGGGTACCTCGACATCTCACTCAAGAAGATCGGGCTCTACGACGCGGCCGCGGCTGCGGGCGAGTACGAGTACGTCGACGGTGGTCACAGCAGCGAATTTGGTGGGAGTGACGCGGACGAGGGACTCGAAAGGCGGAAGCGCTCGCACGCCGAGCGCCTGAGCAACAGCTCGTACACGCGGGAGCAGCTGCTCTCAGACTTGGGCTCCAACTGAGAGAGTAGAAGGAAGGAAGGAGACCCAGGCGAACCTGTAGAGGGAAGGTGGCGAGTTAGCAGCCATACACCAGTGTTTATAAAGCGAATAGAACTGCATTTTCCAATCACAACTTGAGTTGCCATTTAGGTCAGCAAAGCAAAAATCATAGGCAGATGATGTCAGAGAGCGCAAGTGACGCATGCACGGTTTATGAAATAGGGTACCCTTTTCTGGAGAGGAGCGGAGAAAATCAGGTAAGATAACAAATTATGGCGCAAAAAACCCGTGGATACCGTAAACATACATTTGGAGTGGCTGATTGATGGTAATACCTTCCCGAGCGAAGAGGTACACTTGCTCGTCATTCGTAGAGTTTGCTGATTTGCAATGGCCCTTGATGTTGATGCTCCGTCTGGGAGCGATGGCCATTCAAAATGAAGCTGCTTCATATTCGAAAAGACCGATGTGATCCAAGAGCAACACGGCACACAACAAACAACAAAACACTCGAACGTCTTCAACACCCGTCTGTACTGCGCTGAATACGGTCCAGAAGCGTACTATTTACGGACCTTCGCGCTTGGTTCCACTCTCCTTCCTTTGATCCCACCCTCACTCAACAAGATGATGCAATGGAGGAGAGTTCTCACTCTCTCTTGCCTCTTCGTGTGTCGTGTGCGCACACACCATCGCTACAACTGCACCATCCAAATCCCACTCACTGCCAGTCTCCAATTTCCACCCAGTCAACCAGAGTTGCTGCTCAGTTCAGAGGCATCTCGAAACAAACCATTTCCCCATCCGTTCAGTATCAGAGACTGACTGACGGAGATCTTGACGAACTGATATCCTTCCCTCCATGAACAGCATCAGCACCAGCACCAGCTCGGGGTCGTTCTCGTCGGTGTCTTCCGGGTCTTCGGGGCCACTGTCATCGCGCTCCTCGGGGCCACCGTCATCGGGTGTATCCTCGTTCTCCGGTGTGTCCTCGTCCACGTCCTACACAGCAGCAGCGGATGCGTACACGCGCGCACAGCGAGGCCGGTCGCTGCCGCCAGTCGCGTCCATCAAGCAGTTCCCAAAGATCCACCTGACTACAGAGGAGCAAGCGCATTACGACCGTGTCGTGGGGCGACTGCTCTATCGCACCGTGCAGGAGTACTCGAAATACCACGGTGAGGTGAACAAGGAGCTCTGGACGCCCGTGCGCAGCAAGAACGGCACGTCGATCTACCGGAGCGTCAAAGGCACGGGCGACCCGCGGGTATCGCTACTCATCGGCGTGGGCAAGATCGACGGCTCGCTCGAGGACGTCATGGACGGCATGTACTCGGAGACCACGAACGAATACATGTGCATGAAGGCGTTCCTCAAGTCCAAGGCGATCGCCGGCCGAGTGCTCCACGTGAGCGAGAAGCGCACGCCGGACGACCCGTTCACGTTCGCAGGCATCAAGTGGGTCACCGCGAAGACCCCCGGGGGTTCTCTGTCCTATGATCGGGACACGCTCACCTACGAGCGCCAGGGCATGACGTTCGACGCTGACGGGAACGAGATCGCGTATCATTTACTACAGTCGATCGACCGTCCCGAGTGGCCCGCGAATGCGTTCAAGAGCGTCATTCGCTCGCACATCTCAGTCTGTTATTTGTACAAGCGCACGGGCAACCGCGTCGAGACGTTCTTCTTGGGCGAGTTCTACGCGAGCGGCAGCTTCCCACAGCGCATCTCGGACTACGGCATCGCGCGCGTGTGGCTCACGGTCGTGAACTCGATCAAAGTATCCGAGGCGAAAAAGCTCTCGCAGCTCAAGGAGAGCGTCAACTCGAGCCGCACGAGCGAGAGCTCCATCATGCTGAGCGACATGTGAGTTTTGCTCTGATTGTTAATCTGCAGGATGAACTTGGGAGTGCATTGGACTCACCACCCTACCTTGTGATTGTTTGTTTTCCTATTGTAGCAACATTTGCCACGTTTGCGAAGAGCGGCGCGGAGCATTCAGTGTCCAGACACTCTGCACAGGCTGCCAACAGGTACAATGAGAAGGAGATACAGCACCAATTTCTAGCCACATTGTCAACTCTGCGATAGTGTGAGGCTGACCTGAGTGAGGTATCTTGTTCTGTCCGTAGAACGTGTGCAAGAACTGCTCGGAAGAGAAGAAGCTCTTTGAGTTGGACAACGCGCGAAGGCCGCTGACCGACCGCTTTTGCAAGGAGTGTCTCGTGAGCGTGGCCAAGCAGCGCGGCTCGCGGATCAACTGGGACGGCGTGAGCGCGGAGCAGCCGCCGGCGTACTTTGACCACATGTTCCAGCTCGCAGAGAGCAAATCGGTCTCAACTTTTTTGTCTGAGGACAGCTGTGTGGACCTGTCGTACCTCGATAACACCTTGGGCCGCAATCTGAATTTAGACAGCACGACCAGCAGCATCCACTCGTACAGCAGCTACGGAGACTACAGTGTCGATGGTGGGGACGACCTCGTCCGAAGACGACGGTCGCACGAGGCGCGTCTTAGCAGCAGCTCGTACACCCGGGAGCAGCTCATGGACGATCTGTTTGCGAAGAAATGAAAATATATGAATGAAGACATATGATAGTAAGGATGAGTGAGATATTTGAGAGACACATTGGGGAATGGCTGCTAGTATGTTCTGCGAGCAGAGGTGTCAAAGGTTTGCAATTTCCTTCACACGCCACAACTTTCGAGGTTCTGACCAACATTCTGTACAGATTTCAGAGACGGTGTGCTGGTGCATTCGTTCGTCCATTCATTCACTCTTTCACTCATTCACAGAGACAGCGACACGTGACGCGAGTAAGTGAATCAAGACACATCACTTTCTCAAAAACTGGAATGCAGCTACCATAGCTTTCTCATTCGAGTTCGAAGTCCTGGAGGAGCTATTGTACCATTATTGCCAACCGCAAGATAGCAGTGCATATATATATTTACATGGAGAAGGGGCTTGAGGCGATACCTGAAAGCGAGCGTTGAGAGCTCTGGCCGTCAAGACTTTGCTGATTTTGAGTCGCTTTCAACTGTGACACACCACTTCGTGCGAGTCGATGAGGCACATGGTATATGGCTTATTTATGAAATGATGTACCCTTGGGTGGGTGATGGGTAATCATTCACATCCTAAACTGAAGTCCGTAAATACCAAATACGATACGGTAAAGCGGTGATGGATCAACTACAAGTTCCCATCTGTCTGGTTTCTTTCGTGCTGAAGAAGCTGCTTCATGCAGACGACAACAAGCACAATAAGCGGCGAATTCAGCGTGTTGTTTGTCTGAGTCGCATGATGCTGCTGCTTGCTCGGAGCGCAAACACCCATGCCAATAGTGCATGTGAATAAACTTTTGGCTTCAACTGCTTGGTCGTTTCACACCGTTACACGCCTGTTTGACACCAGCGAAACCGTCACTTGAATACGGATACCAACCAATTCATTTACGGATCCCGCAGGATCGTGTGTCAATCGCACGCACGTTCTTCGCTCGCAACTGACTTGCTTAATAATTCCCTCCTTCCAGAGCCAAGCGGTAGACCTTTGGCCAATCACTCACTCATTCGCTCATTGTCGGCTATTGCTGCGTCAACACATACAGCGAACAAGCCCCTTCGGTGTGTCAAAGTGTTCATTCGCGCTCCATCCGTCCATCCTTCAGCGTCACAGCCAGACGTCTCTGATTGCAGAGCTGCTACCAGATCAGCATGCACGTTCACCATAGCTCTTCGTCGGTGTCGTCATCGGCGTCATCGTCAGCCGCGTCGTCCGTATCGTCGTCGACGTCGCACATGACCACAGCGGCCGCGTATGCGCGCTCGCTCTTGCATCGCACGCGGTCGCTGCCGCTCGCGACGTCGATCAAGAGCTTCCCAACCGTCGAGCTGACAGCTGAGGAGCAGGCGCACTACGATCGCGTCGTGGGCCGCGTGCTCTATCGCACTGTACAGGAGTACGCGAGCTACCGGGGCGAGGTGAACCGCGAGCTCTGGTCGCCCGTGCGCAAGAACCAGAGCATGACGATCTACCGGAGCGTGAAGCGCTCCGAGGACCCGCTGCTCTCGCTCATGCTTGGCGTGGGCAAGATCGACGGCTCGCTCGAGGACGTCATGGACGGATTGTACGCAGACAACACGACCGATCTGCGGTGCGTCAAGGCGTTCCTTAAGTCCAAGGTCATCGCCGGCACCGTGCTGAATGTGAGCGAGAAGCGCACGCCGGACGACCCGTTCAGCTTCGCCGGTCTCAAGTGGTTCGCCGCCAAAACACCGGGCGGGCCTGTATCCTACGACCGAGACCTGCTCACCTACGAACGCCAGGGCATGACGCTCGACGCCGACGGGAACGAAATCGCGTATCATTTATTACAGTCTGTCGACCGCCCCGAGTGGCCCGCGAACACGTTCAAGAACGTCATTCGATCACACGCGTCGATCTGTTATTTGTACAAGCGCTCGGGCAACAAGGTCGAGAGCTTCTTTCTGGGAGAGTTCTACGCGAGCGGCAGTTTTCCGCAGCGGATATCGGACTATGGCATCGCCGGCAAGTGGCTCACGGTCGTGAACTCGGTCAAGTGCGCCGAAGCGCGGAAGCTCTCGCAGCTCAAGCAAAGTGCGGCCGTGAGGGTGAGAGCGAGCGACGGCTCCGTCACCATGTGCGAAGCGTGAGTGTTTGCTATTGTTCTTTGCTGTAAAGGTCATATTATGGGATGCGATAGCTAACCTGTGTGATCTTATTATTATGTGTGTCTATTGTCATGACGTAGCAATATCTGCCATGTATGTGAGGAGCGACGCAGTAGTTTTATAACCTGTGCCGGCTGTCTACAGGTACGGAGCCATCCATTTAAAGTATATCCCACAACACTGTGAACCCTTGATCATCTGACCTGTCCTAACCTACTTTTCTATTGTAGAACGTGTGCAAGAGTTGCTTGGAAGAGAAGAAGCTTTTTGAGCTCGACGACTCGGGACGACCAGTATCCGATAAGTTCTGCAGAAAATGTATTAACAAAGTGGCCAAGCAGCGCGGCTCACGGATCTACTGGGATGGTGTGGACGCGGAGCTCCCGCCGGCGTTCATCGACCATATGTTCGCACACTTCACCGAGTCCGGCGCGTCGACCGTGATCCCCGAAGACAGCATCGCCGACGACGCGCTGTCCTCGCATTTCGACAGTGCGCTGGGACGAAACCTCAACATGGAGAGTGTGACCAGCAGCTTCAGCGTCTGCAGCAGTTACACCAGCAATAGCTTCGTCGGCGGTGATGACAATAACGTGGACACTGAGCTGATCCGACGGAGAAAGTCCCACGCCGAGCGCCTGAGCAACCGGTTGTACACCAAGGAGCAGCTCCTGACGGACCTGTCCCTGAGCAGCAAGTGATGGCATGTACAGTTATGAATGGCCAATAGATTCGTGAATTATTTTAGGTAGGTAGAGAGTAGAGAGAAGATCATGAGTGTGCTGCATGAAAATCGTGTAGATGGAGTGGAAGATTTTTCGCAATTGATACGCAACCAAGTTTTTGCGTGTCGTGATGGTTTGTTGCGTGACGTACAAGTAAACAAAAGGCAGCATTCATTGGGTTGTGGTCAGACCAAGGTGAAACCCTTTCGAAATCAATCGGTTAGCCTTATTTTTCTTCTGACTGAATAGCACAAATTATTGAATATAGAAGGTATTGTGAGCCACAAAATCTCCGCTTATTGATACTTTGTTTGATTGAAAATGCAATCTATTTGTATTTGAAAGGATTATATTGGACAGAATTTCCTCGGTGGAGTGTCGCTTTTCCTGCACACAATAATTCCTGTTCAGATTAATTCTATACTGACAATTCTGACCTAAAAGGCTTGCACATTCTCATAAATAACTATAACACATAATATACTGGGATAGATCATTATTATTCGATGGATCCGTTCTAAACACTCTCCGTATTATGATTGTCATCCACACGAAGTCAATTCACATCCACTAGTAGTTCCTAATAACGGGTACCACAGGCTCACCATATCATTCCGTCGCAGGGTCGTCGCGTTCTTCTTCTTCCATTTGGGTCCACACAACGCGAGGCTTTCGGTCTCAGCCCCACGTCACGATGCCACGACCGGCAGCAGCAGTGGAGAAGGAAGGTGCCTGTCCCATTCATTCATTGCCTCACATACTCGGCAGCTTCCGCTTTCCGCTTTCAAGCCTCCTTTGCCGAATTCCATTCTCGCTTCACCCACTCGGATCCACACCCACACTTGACTCAACACCAAACTCCCAATCCCCAATGAGCAGTGCGTCGTCTGCTTCGTCCTCCTCCACACTCTCGGACTCGACGTCTGTCGCGGCCACAGCCGCCGCCTACGCGCACTCACAGCAGCAGCACGGACGCGCGACATTGAGCTCCATCGCGTCCATCAAACAGTTCCCAGAGATCCAATTGACTGCCGAGGAGCAGGTGCATTACGACCGCGTCGTCGGGCGACTGCTCTATCGCGCGGTGCAGGAGTACTCCCGATATTCTGCTCATGGAGTCGTTGACTGCAACGCGTGGACGCCTGTGCGCAGCAGCCACAACATGGCGATCTACCGCGGACAGAAAGGACCGGCGGACAACCCGCACGTGTCGCGCATTCTCGGTGTCGGCAAGCTCGACGGGAAACTCGAGGACGTGCTCGACGGGCTCTACGCCGTGACGAGCTCCGAGCTACGCAAGGTCATAACGCTCCACGAGTCGAAATGCATCGCCGCCCAGGTGTTACACGTGAGCGAGACGCGTACACCCGAGCGGCCATTCACGTTTGCCGGCATCAAGTGGTTCGCGTCCAAGATGCCCGGCAGCGGTGTCATGACGAACAACCGCGATCTGCTCTACTACGAGCGCCAGGGCATGACGTTCGACACCGAGGGCAACGAGATCGCGTACCACCTGATCCAGTCGATTGACCGCCCTGAGTGGCCTGCAAACACGTTCAAACACCTCATTCGCTCGCACTCCTCGATCTGCTATCTCCACAAGCGCAGAGGCAACCGGGTGGAGACGTTCTGCTGGGGCGATTTCTACGGCAGCGGCAGCATCCCGCAGCTAGTGGCCAACTACGCGATCGCCGGCAAGCTCATGTCGGTCAAAAACGCGCTCAAGTGCTCCGAGGCGAAGAAGCTCAGCCAGCTGCGAGAGAGAGCGAACACGCGGTCGAGCACCAGCTCCATCACGATCTCGGAAATGTAAGTGGGAATGCAACTCTGTCGACCACCTGGAATGGTTTTGACGTGCGTGGAGGGAAAAGAAGAAAGACATGGCTGATTGACTGGTGGAAGATTGACGATTCTGGTTGTTAATTCGCTCTTAGCAACCTGTGCCACATGTGCGAAGACCGTCGAAATTTGTTCAGCAGCCAGCAGCTCTGCGGTGGCTGTCAGCAGGTGCTGTATATCAATCGCAGAGAGCTTACTGCTTAGGCTTCTCTGAGCTGACCATCTGTGTCTGTCTGTTGGTATCCTTCCGATAGAACGTGTGTAAATCCTGCTCCGAAGAGAAGAAGCTCTTCAAATTAGATAAGATAGGGCGTCCGCTGAAAGACCGGTTCTGCAAAGAGTGTCTTGTCGAGGTCGCCAGGCAGCGCGGCTCCAGGATTAGCTGGAGCGGAGTTAGTTCAGTGGAGCAGCAGCAGCAGCCGAGCTACTTTGACCTGGCGTTCCAGAGCTCGAGTACACCTGGGTGCGGTGGTGATGGTGGCAAGTCGGACTCGACTTCCAGTTTCAGCAGACCCACGTTCTTCGCGAGCAGTAGTATGATCGACACCAAGTACATGGACGAAGCGCTCGCGCGCCTCGACAAGGAGAGCAGCGGGCTCGAGGACTCGGACTGGCAGAGCTACGAGCGCCGGAAACGGTCCCACGCCGAGCGCCTGAGTAGTACTTCGTACAACAAAGAGCAGTTCCTCGCGGACCTCTTTGAGGAGATCGCGCTCGAGTCCTGAGTCATGGACTATAAAATCCTGTTCCTCAATACAGAAGAGACGATGTCCGATGTTATCCACCATCAGGTCAGAATGACGGTGGTCCTAGGTTGGCTTTTACCGTGATGCTCATGGTACCAGTGTCACGATGTGTGCTTTCACCGAATTTGGATTACTCAGCTGTGTGCTGGCTGAGTGACTTCTCAGAAGTAATATATGACGCACAAGATCTACTCGGATGGCACACTCTATTATAAATCAACACAGATGATCTAAACAGCCTATAAAATATGATACATGACAAACTGTAATAAATTCACTGGTGGTTGGCTCGGAGAGTGGACTGCCTTTGAGTCGCAGGATACAAAACCGCACAGAAAACCCACCGTATTCAATGTTCCCAATCTGGTACCCCTCTCTCAATTCGCGCTCTCTCTTCAGCGCCTCCCGATCGTCACAACGGGGCAGGAGTCACGAGACCCGTTGACTCACAGAACCAGTAAGGTTCTCTCTTTCAGTCTCACTTGTGATCTCTCCCAGAGGCACTACACAATGAGCTCCTCGTTGCCACCGGCAGTGCCCATGCCGTCATCCTCGGTCTCCGAGTCGACGTCCGTGAAGGCCACAGCGGCCGCACACTACCAACGGCGTGTGTCTCGGTCATCGCTGCCGCCCGTCGCGTCCATCAAGCGTTTTCCCGAAGATCTAACTGACTACTGACGAGCAGGTGCATTGCGACCGCGTTGTTGGACGACTGCTCTATCGGGCGGTCCAGGAGTACGCCAACTATAGCGGCAGTGGCGACAATGCCGCCAGCAAGATCGACCGCAGTCTCTGGAGTTAGGTGCGCAAGGACCGTGACATGAACGTTTTCAAGAGCGTCAAAGGCTTGGGTAACCCGTACGTGTCGCTTCTGTTTGGTCTCGGCAAGATCGAAGGGTCCCTGGAAGACGTCATGGATGGACTCTACAGCGACTCGTCGGCGGTCTATAGCACTGAGGTGGGACTGCTCACGTCCAGGTTCATCGCGGGGGCGGTGCTTCACGTGAGCGAGAAGCACACGCCGGACGATCCATTCAACCTCGTAGCGATCAAGTGGTTCGCGATGCGCACCCCCGGTGGATCCGTGTCGAGTAACCGAGATCTACTATACTATACGCACCACGGGATGACGTTCGACGCTGAGGGCAACGAGGTTACGTACCACTTGGTGCAGTCGGTAGATCACCCCGAGTGGCCCGCGAACGCGTTCAAGAACCTCGTGTGCTCCCACGTGTCGATCTGTTACCTGTACAAGCCCAGTAAGAGCAAGATCAAGACGTTCTTCTGGGGTGAGTTCTACGGCAGCGGCAGCGCCCCGCAGTTGGTTCTGAATTATACGGTGGCGGGAAAATGGTTGGCGGTCAAGAACGCGCTCGAGGTCTCGGAGGCGAAGTAGCTCTTCCAGCTGCGGTAGGCGGCGCGATCCCAAGCCAGCGACTGCTCCATCACGATCGATGACATGTACGTGGGGGCAGAATGCCAAGGTGGGCAAATGGGCGGTGAGCCTGGCAATTTTGTGTTCCTATGTTCCTACCTAAAAACCATTGCAATCTTTGCTCCGAGCGGCGAAGCATGTTCAGCACCCAGCAGCTCTGCGCTGGCTGTCAACAGGTATCGATGTCGTTGCTGTGAAAGTCAAGGAGTGGATCTGATAATGACACGCAGGAGCTTTTTCGTTTGCTTGTATGCGTGTGTATCCGTAGAATGTGTGCAGATCCTGCTCCGAAGACAAGAAGGTATTCAAATTTGGTGCAAGAGGTCGACCAGTAAAGGGCCGTTTCTGTATGAAGTGCCTCGTGATGTCGATGTCGAGATGTCGAGTCAATCGGATGAGACCTCTGCAGGCGACTCAAGCGCAACACGGTTGACCCCCTCCCCCCCCATCCTACCCCCGACGACGCCGATCGTGCTGCCACACCCAAGGATAGAGAGGCAAAGACATCTTGCGATGACGTGCCCTACACTCCACCCGCGCACGTTGCATCGTCCCCACCTCCTGGACCCTATCTCGATGTCTCGATGGCTGGCAGCATCGCACAAGGATTCGACACGACCCTCCGGGCCGGTGACTTAGACAGCGGTGCAGTCACACCACCACCAGGCGAACCCTCGCTCCCGATCCCGAAGGAGGTGGTCGAGGTTTTCCTTCACGAGAGCAGCACGGAGAATGACGCCAACGCATACGGCGGTGGCCAAACACCGACACCACTGGAAGTTCTTGCGGCGATGCACAGGGCGACCACCGAGACACGACAGCAAACCGAGCAGGGAGGTTCGTCTCAAGACCAAGCTCCCCAACACCAACAACCAGGACGCCCGC
>JALBZB010000140.1:0-45930 GCA_038050625.1 Pythium sp. MPC-2022a
CCAAGATTCGGGATGATCTCGTTCACAGCGCTGAGCCAGACGCGGCTGCTGTTCTTAAGGCCATGTCGTTCTCGCCTGGTTGGTTGTGCAATTTCCAAGACAGACATCGCCTGACATCCAAGCGAATCCACGGCGAAGCAGCATCCGTGAGCAGAGCAGCCGGCACCGAGGGGCGAGCACTTCTACAGGAAGCCACGCGTGGTTAGGATAAACGTAACATTTTCAACATGGACGAAACGGCGTTTTTCTACTGCGCTTCGCCAAGCAAATCCATTTCAACTGGGCGATAGCGAGTCGTAAGCAAGGGAAGAAGAGGCTGACCGTCGCTGTTTGCTGCAATGCAGACGGTTCAGCGAAGTTGCCTCTGCTTTTCGTTGGCGCTGTGCGCAAGCTTCGCTGTTTCGGGAAGCAATCTGCTGAACAGCTCGGTCTCTACTACAAATCTACGCCGAAAGGCTGGATGAACGCTGAGCTCTTTGTGAGCTGGCTCTCTCGGTTCAACAAAGACATGCAAGCTGAAGATCGCCACATCCTCCTGCTTGCCGACAACGCCTCTTCCCGCCGCCTCATCGCGCCGCTATCCAACATCTAGCTGCGCATGCTCCCTTCCAACCCGACCTCCAATCTTCAACCACAGGATGCCGAAATCGTCAGCGCGTTTAACTTAGCGATCAGCAGAATCCAGCATCGACATGTCGTCGATAGCTGTGACGAAGCTTTGAACCGCGCCTCAGAGGTGGGGAGAGAGAATGTAGAACAAGAGACAAACTCGTTGTTTCAGGTGGACGTGCTGATGGCAATGCAATGGGTGCAGCAGGCACGGTCGACGGTTACACACACAACCATTTCAAACTGCTGGCAGCACGCCAAGATATTAGACGAGGATATGTACGAGCTTGTTGATGGTATCGACTGTCTTCATCTTTGTCCGCCGTCTCTGAGTCAGATGCTCAAGTAAATTCAAATCTGATTGTGTGCCGCACCATTTTGACCCAACCTTCATTTTTTAATGCTTTGTTTACCTGCATTGAGCAGAATACATCTCAAACCCAATACGCGGATGACCCATTTTTGATGTAACTTGTTGGGGGGAATATCTGTATGTATGTGGCAAGCTCGAGTGAATCTCCTGTGAACCACGAACAAAACAAAGAGAACCGACTTCACTTTACGTAGCCCTAACCTCAATTTCAAAATTGAAGGTCGTTATCAAATGTGAGATAACTGAATCTGAGTATTAAATTCGTAGTCGTTCACAGTACCACCGTGTTTTTCTCAGACCCGTTCTGTGAATTGCCATATTCTTCTTCGCCGCGCGAAAGCGAGAGACGAGCAAGCAGCATGAGCGCCATCGCGACGCACCACGAGTACGTACGCGGTTGCTTGCTCTCTACATGCATCCTTGCAGTGTCGTGCGCGTGTATGTATATGAGTATACTGACGACCTGTACGAATATATATATATATATATATATGTATTTCTTGCTGCTGCGGCGTGCTGGTGTTTTGTAGGGCGATCGCGCTGAAGGTCGTGCCAGGCTCCAAGGAACTGCAAGTTGTCTGCTCCACATGGTAAATGCATTGTTGTCGTTGGATAGATACGCTCTACTGTCATTTCGTGGTGACAGTAATGATAGTGAGACCGCTAACACGCTGTGCGTCGGTTCCTTTTTGATTTGTTTTATCAACAGCACGTTCATTAACGCCGCGGATGCCACAGCCTGCGAGATGTGTGGGTACGTCATGCAGCTTTTTTGGTCGCTTTACATGTGGTGTACGTGTACACTGCCTTGTTGGCGGTTATATACTGATCGATGAATGGCGCTTATTGCTTGATTGTTATTGTAGAGCGGAAGTAAAGCCGCCAACGCATGATATCCAAGCGAACGGGTCCTGGAAATGCGGCGGCTGGTAAGGCTTGAACTGCTAACCTATAGTAGTCGCATGCTAATAGCCAATTACGTGTCTAACTCTGTTATTGTTTACCTCGCACACACAGCACAATGATCAACCGCAAGGGCGTGAAGGAGTGCAGCAAGTGCAAGGTACCGTTCTACTCGTCGGTCACGTCGGCCGCGCCGTCGCAGATCTTTTGTCCGCAGTGCGGGTTCCTCAACGACGGCGGGAACCTCAAGTGCGTGCAGTGCGACATCACGATTCGCTCGACGCTCGACAAGATCAGCACGGACCTGCGCGACAGCACGAACTTCCTCGCGCGCGACATGGGCGTGAACATCAACGTCAAGTGTCCCGGCTGCATGACGGTCTGCTTTGTGCCGCCCGCGACCGCGTGTCTGCGCTGTGGCACGTGCCACACGTATTTTGCGTCACCGACCGTCGGTGAAGTGACGAATTTCCACATGTCGAGGCTTGCGTCGTCGATCTCCAGCTCGTTCATGGGGCTGTTCAACCAGAAGAAGAGTGACACGGCAGCAGAGGCGGAGGCGAAAGAAGTGCCCGTGGGCAAGCTGATCGCGCTGGGCGACAAGATGCCGCGCTCACCAGCACGGGCGGGGCGAACGCGAAGCGGCAGCGCGAGTTTCCGGAGCTCGGACTCGCTCACGCGTCGTGAACAGAAGGAGTTGGAGGAGAAAGAGCGTGCGATGGAGTTTGCGCGACAAGAGGAAGCGTTTGCGAACATGCACACGGCGAGCTACCCGATGGCTGTGCCATCTTCTTCCACTGCGTCGTCTCCACTCTCGTCGTCAATGTCTTTATCGTCCGGCGGTGGTGCTCCTAGCAGTGCTTCTGTAACGACATCAATGACGACGCGCCATGCAGTGCGTCCTGCGCCGCAAGATCTCGTCAAGGTTGAGGGAGAAATTGTTGAGCTTTGATACTTTGGACAGCCCAAGTGTGAGAACGAAAGGAGGACAGATGCTGTGCAAGCGTCCATGTGTGAGATTGTGATAAGAGAGAGAGAGAGAGAAGGAAAGAGACCATGAAGACAAGAAAAGATAAAGAGAATTTGAAATTATTGATTGGTGTCCACGCATGCAGAACGAGAGACGTAGTGAGTAGTGAGCGTTGAGCGAGAGCGTCTTGTGTGTGAGAGAATATGGAAAGAGCAACTACCTACTGACTGCTGGCGACTACGACTACTGTCTGCCGAATGCAGTGGAAACTGGTAGATAGATGGATGATGAAGACGAAGTTACTTCTGTTGGCATTGAACCCATCCCATCTGACCGTCCGTCCGTCCTCTTCCCACTCATATCTCCCCCAAGGCATCAATAATGAGTAATAACTTATGGTGTCGTTTGGCCTGCCTGCACTCCGACAGGCAGCGTCGTGCCCCCTATAATTACTGGTCCTAACTACTCTCACAACTCTCTCATCTTTCTCTTCATTCACCACCGCCTCTTGCGGTCGTAGCCGCGGTGGTCGTCGCGCGCGTAGTCTGGTCGCATATCCCAGCGACTCCCACTACGGTACTGCTGGTGCTGGTGCTGCGGAGCGTTCGAGCGAGGTGGCGAGTACCGAGAGGACTCTCCACCACGCGGCGGCGAGTATCGGTTCTCGTCACGGTACGGCGCTTGGTACTCATCTGCTGGCGGTTGCCACCTCGATCTCGACGAGTCGCTCGTCTCGCCCACACTGTGGGAGTGCTGGAGCCGAGGGCGTTTGCTCTGCATACCGTAGCGATCGTCATCTCCATAGTATCCGCCGCCATTGCCATTGTCATGTCCATTGCCATTCGAACCCGAGCTGCTGTGACGACGCAGCACCGGAGCACCATCATTTCCTCCATTATTGCCGTATCTCTGGTCGTAGGAGCTGAACCGACTGCTGGTGTTGCTGTTGCTGTTGCTGTTGTTGGTGGTATACGACGGATACTCGTAGCTGCTCGTGCGCGAGTAGCTGCTCTCAGAATACGAGTTCATGTGGCTGTTGGCCAGATATGCCGCCTGCTTTTCCGACTCACGCTGCTTCTCGATCGTCTCGGCTTCTGCGCACACAAAGTAGAGCTTCTCAAGCGCTCGGCACTGGTCGTCAAGCGCATCCATCGGTGTCGCAAAGAGTGGCTCGACGAACAAGTCGGCGACCTGCAGCTGCTGCAGGTGCTCGAGCAGCTCTTCGCGCTTGGCGCTCTGCTCCTCCAGGTTGTCACGGTACTGCTGCACGTGGTCCCTGCTTTTCTCAATGTCGAGGCCAAACACCTGCTGCTCCATGCTCTCCCACACAATGTCACCCGCGCTGGCGCTCACGACTTCAAAACCTGCGTCTTCCTTGTCTCCATTACCATTGCTACCTTTCGACTGGAAGGTGTCGCACGCCTGGTGAAAGCTACTGAGACTCGACTCCAACTGGAACATGCGGTCGCTCAGCAGATCTGCGCTGATCGTCGCACTGCTCAGGTTCTGCAGCCGCTGCGACGTTCTGGTCGTGAACTCGGACTCGGCGACCTCCGGCAGCTCCTCCAGCGCCTGGTCGATCGACTCGTCGCTCACGAGCTGCTTTAAAAACGCCTCTCGCTCGGCCTGCTCGTCTCTCACGACGTCCACCATCGCCTCCGCTTCTGTCGCTGGGTCACTGGTGCTCATTCCATTCCACATACGCATAACAGGTTAGTATTATTCAGTCACATCCATATCACCATTATCGCTGCTCAGACATAGCATCATCGTACTCACACTGCGGGCTTGCCGGCGCACACGTTCTGCAGCATTTGCAACAAGGGGGCGTTCACGATGTTGCGCTGCTTCCAGATACCGACGATCTTCATGAGGCAGCGCTTGACCTTCTCGTCGCAGCTCGCCATCACGAACTCTGCGACCTCCAGCAGCTTGTTCTCGAACGCCTCGACGATCTGCTTGCCGTACTTGCGCGCGCCGACCTGCATCGCGTCGTTCGCGATGTACAGGTTCACGATCTGGTGGTTGGCGTCGCCCTCTCGCAACAGCCGCGTCCAGACATCCACCATGTCGGCCAGGAACGCGCGATTCTCCAGCATCCAGTGTGACACCATCTGGATGCTCTGCTGCGTCACCTTGGCGCCGCGCAGCAGCTTCTCGAGCTTCTCCGGTGCGTACATCTTGCTCCCGAGCCCCATCGACGGT
Organism: Pythium sp. MPC-2022a; assembly: GCA_038050625.1. Taxonomy (NCBI): domain Eukaryota; phylum Oomycota; class Peronosporomycetes; order Pythiales; family Pythiaceae; genus Pythium; species Pythium sp. MPC-2022a. The sequence continues at coordinate 5,061 of JALBZB010000140.1, forward strand.
CTGTTCGTGTTTCTTTCTTTTTGGGTTCTGGGATGGCTTTTCGAACGAATGGGAGGGTTTGATACTTATTACCTTCCCAATCGATCAGCTGATACCAAAGTATCAACGTGGATACTTATCACCTTCCCAGTGGATCAATTGATACCAAAGTATCAACGTGGCAGATCACAAGCGCAAGAAAGATTGATTGAACGCAAGCAAGCGCATGCGGACGTCGCGCGCGCTCTCTGGATCGTCTGTATGAGGAACTACTCGCCTGCTATAGCGCCACAGCGTCGTATGCGACGACTTCTCGCTATGTACTCACTCTAGTGTATCCTAGCTCCACGCGGTTTTTGCACTCGTCTCGGACTAAAGTAGCGGCGCCTTCCTTTTGAAGGGACGCGGTAACAACAGCCCGCGCGCGCGAGCAGTCGACTGGTTGCTCTTGCTCTCACTCTATTAATCAAACCAAGCCAAGCGCTTAACACCTCCAGCACACACTCGGCGCGTATATCTATCAAGTCCCAGGAGCAGCAGCCAATAATCGCATATGCCGCCGAAGAAAGCGCCGTTGAGCCTCGCGAGCCAGAAGTCGCTACTCCCGACGACCACGGCGGCAGTGAGCAGCAGTCAACCGCCACTGTCGGCACCCGTGCTGCCTGCGAGCGATTCTCTCGCGCCGCTTTGGGCGCCTAGTTCGAAACCTCGCGAGCTCTTCCCCGAGTGGCCGTCAGCGACTGCGCTAGGTAGGTTACTATGTTTGGATTGCGATGCCTCTGGTTCTTTTTGTGGTTTGGTTGATACTGAACGTAGACGTCGTTGATACTAACTGCATGCTTGATACTTTATTCATGCCCTTCAAGCTGCGGAGAACTGGTGCACTTCGGAAGCCCCATTCGAAGACTCGCTGCTACCAAATGAGCTACTCGTGCCCCACGAGGTTGGTTCATTTCGCTGGATCCTGTACAGTGCAGTGTTGAATTGTACTCATGCTCGCAAGTATTGACTTTGTCTGTGGATGTCAACTTTGGTCTCAGGAGCCCGACTCGATCACATGGAAGCGACCGTCGCAGTTCCTCGCGCCGATCGTCGAGCCCGCGCACGCGCAGAGTGCGTCTTCAGCCCCAGTACCAGCAGCCCCAGAGCCCAAAGCCCCCGCGAAGAAAGGCTCAGCGGTGGCTTCTGCTGTGACGCCAGCTAGCAAGAAAGGAGCAGCAGCTGAACCCGAACCTGTAAAGAAGCCACCGCCAAAGCACGCACATGTACGTACGCCCAGAGCTTCCTACTAGATGCAAAGGGGCCAAGCTAATAAATGTGTGCGTGTATGCGTGTGTACGAACAGGTTTTCTATTCGGATCCGCATGACCCAGACCACGGCTTTGAGCACAAGAGAGCAGCAGCAGCGCAAACAGCAACTCCAGTAACTCAAGCAACAGCAGCAGTTCATGCTGGTGTTGGTCATGCCGCAGCGGGAGCTTCACATCCATCACATCCTCACACCAATCCTGCCGCATCATCGAGTGCAGCAGCACATCCACCGAGTAGCGTTCAACATCCTGTCGCTACTGGTCAGCACTGCCACCATGAGGAACACCACCACATTCCGCGCGATTTTCGGAGACTCTGGAGCGCAGACGAGCTCGATGAAATCGCAAAATGGCGACTCGAAGAAGCGCGCATCGAGCGCGAGAAAGAGCAACGCGAGCGCGTGTACATGGGCTTTGAAGACGCGATCTCGTACATTGTGAACGAGCGTCCGCGGAACTTTGCACAGGAAGAAGACGTGGACGCTGAGGACCTGGTGGACAACGGCGAAGACGAAGAGAATGATGACGAGGGGAGCTCAAGTGACGCGATTAGCAACGACAGCTCGCCGTGGGGGATTCTCCCACCAGCGCGTGTTGAGATCACGCCGAATGCGATCTGCAAACCGGAGTTCCCACACGGTGACATTGTTCACGGAGACATGGCGTCGCTGTTCCGCATCGTCGAGCAGCTTTTCGACGTATGGACAAGCCACGAGACCACATCGTCAGCGTCATCATCACCACCGCCAACAACTGAGCAGCTACCACCAGCGTTCCTCTGGCGCGCTATCTACCCACAGGATGCGAATGGAGTTCCCATCTACAATCCTGGAGGGAAGTATTCGGTCAAGCTCTTTGTGTTCGGGAAGTGGCGTCGCGTCGACATCGACGATAAGCTGCCAGTCGATGCAGAGGGCAACATCGCGTACCTCACGAGCTCGATGAAGAGTGAAATTTGGCCCACGCTGCTTACAAAAGCGCTCTTAAAAGTGATGCACTGGTTAGGCGATGAAAGCACTAGGAGCGACAAACAGGAAGGAAACGAGCGCGACAGTGGCGCCATCCGAATGACGAACACGGTGATTTCAGCGCTCACAGGCTGGAAACTCAGTCGCTGGCAGCCTGATTACCGAGAGATTGCGGGAGGAGAGAGCACGCTACAGCAGCTACTTCAGGTATGTTGCTCTTATTGGGTCATGTTTCATGCTTTGCGCTAGCCTTTGATCATTCATTCTTCTTCTTGATGTTTCTATTTAGTATATCCCATCGACACAATCCTCAGACGAATCGTCAGACGCGAGTGCTGATAGTGCAGAGCTACTCGAGGGTGACGGAGAAAGCAACGCACAACAGTCAACTTTATCTACAAAGTCGCTTACTGAAATGGTACAAGCTCATTCTGTATTTTGTGGATTCTGCTGGCTGTTTTCCCATGAGGCGTTTTCTAATGGCAAGTCATCACGCTGTTTTTCCTTGTTTTGTTTTGCAATAGAAACCTCGCGCAATCATTTGCTGTGGGTCGGAAAGAGGCAACAATGTTCTGTACCCGGGTGAAGCTGCGCTCGTGACGGATATTGTCGGCGATACGGAGAATACTATGGTCAAGTTTACGAGTCTGAAAGGCTCGTCCAGTGTGCCAGAAGAGATGCTCGCGGTCGGTAACCTCGAGTTCCTGTTGCTCCATCCGCCGTTCAAGAACCAGGATCTTCATCTGCAACACTGGACAGCTACGAAGAACGACGTTGCTACTGGTGGTGGTAATGATTTAACTCGTCCACTGCTTTGGACCCCGTTTCCAAACCCTACAACCCAGTTTGCGATCGTGAAGGCGCCAACGCGATTGGAAGAACAAGCTGTCGGCGACACCACTTCATCAGAAACAGCAGATTCCACTGAAGTCTACCACCATCATCACGCCCACTCAGTGGAAGTCGTGTTTACGTTGACACGCATCACACCAGCTGATCCCTTGGCGAGTACCACAGACACTCGACTGCGTTCGTCACGAGAGATCACAAAGCATCTACCAGAAATGGATCCGCATGGGAGCCTCATTCTCATCGAAGAGCACACCCAGAGCAATCAATCACTATCATCAGTATTAAAGAAACCACAAGCTCCGATGGTCATCATGCTCAACACCTTGGCGTCCACTCGTGTGCTGCTGCCGTTCCTCCCTGGTGGTGATGTTATGGGAGATCGCGTCTTTCGCGTGTACCCTCAGCAGAGTCTCTGCTACGGCTACGCGCTGCAGATCGAATCGAACGAGAAAGTGGATTTCCAAGAACCGTCGACGTACTGGCGGAATGTGTGCGATGTCCAGGTGGTGAACAGTGATGGCGCGTACCCCGTGCTACTGCCTAGCACGTGGAACATTCTCTTCAAGCATAATGTGGAACTCGCTGCTCCTCCGACTATGACACCAATAGCAGCAGCAGCTGATGACCTAGCAGTTGCAAATCAACAACATCAGCAGCATGTCGAGCTCTATGTGGATCTCCATCTGTCCGACGCGATGCTGGAGCAGTACGTGCACATTGTGATTGTCGACGACGCGACCAGTGAGGTGACAAAGTTGAGTTCGTTGTGCTCGAGTGTCTCGCTTCCAGTCATTTGTAATGTAGGTGTACATCCGCAACCGCACGCGTTTACGATCATTGTGGACTGTGCGCCGCAGGACTTTCACGTCCCGGAGGGCAAATGGCACTTGACGCTCGGGAGCAACTGGCTTTTCAAGGGGTCGTCGTCGCATGCGATGAAACTGACTGCGTTTGAAGGGCGGTACGAAGCCAACAAGCCGCTGCTTTGCTTTCGCGATGTAATCACAGCGCCAAAGAAGTCGATCTGGGCCAGCTTTGAGCTACAGCTTCTCACAGACGACACTGGTGCTAGGGTTGGTGGTGATACTACAGACGGTGTTGATCTCTCTGACAACCTCGCTGTCAAGCTCGAAGTGATCGATCCAGTCAGTGAACAGCTCCTCAGCGAGTGCTTTGCGATGAAAGGCGTGCGATTGCTCCAGCTTCCACGACGAGGCGGAGGCGACGACCAAGACGACGGCGGTGAGTACATCATTCAGGGAACCATCGATCGATCACGGTGTGTTGTTCCTGAAGATCTCTGCTCGCTACGTCCGTTCCGGAATTGCGCTGGCACTGAGAGCACCAGACAGCAGGAGATCAAGGAAAACAGTGAAGAAGGTGCTGGTGGCGATAATGATGAAGCGTCACTCGATATTCAAACGAGTTTCCCGTCGGATCGACCGCGCAGCAGGATCAAGTGGCGGCTCAACTGCTGGAACGCAGAGGACGTGAAACTCGACGTGGATCGCACGAAGGAGAACAAGTTTGAAGCGATCCGCGCGTCCTGGGCCGAGGCTGCGAAAGAACGCAATTTGGTTACGAACGGTGCGGTGTCTCGACTCTTGTTTCTAGGGAAAATGGACGCTGCGGAGGTCAAGATGAAGCACGACGGCGTGTCAGACGAGCAGGCAAAGAGTCTCAAAGCGCGCTTCGAGTGGCTCGAGGCCGCGTCTGCAAAGATGAACGACGAGGCTTACCTGGAGCAGCGTGTTCATGGCAGTGGTACACATGAGGAGCGAATGAAAACTGTCGATGATTTCCAGGAAGAAGACCGGCTGCTCCAAGAAGAAATCGTCGCGGCGCAAAGCCAACTGGCGCAGAAGCGAGAAGACCGACTCACTGCGAGAGAGCAGCGCGCGCAGGAAGCGAAGGAGCTGGTGCAGTCGATCCGAGAGCAGCGCTCGGCAGCGCTCAAGAAGCGACTCAAGCTTTGGCAGCAGCGCGATGCGATTCTCATGGCGTGAACTAGCAACAACAATGAGAAAAAGAGATGAGACCAACAACGAAGACACAAAGCTCAGCAGACCAAACACTTTAGATTCATTTTGTGTTAATTTGCTGGCCCCATTTCTCAAATTTGGTTCGTCGCTTAAGTGTGCGGATGGGGGCCTTTACTTGGGTTTTCTTGACTCATTCATATGCACGTTTTCGTTGGTAATTTCTTGATTTTTGTTTCGGGTTTCTTCATTCCTCCTTCAGTTCTTCGCTCTCGCCTTCACTTTGGTCGCTCTCTCGTCTTCACTTTTTTTTCAGTCTTCTTTAGATTTTCTTTCGTTGCTGGCTGTGCCGTCCAAAGTTCCTTCATTCGGTTCTCAGGTTCCATACAGTTGCCCACTTCATTCACGCTCTTGCTTCCTCGTTCACTTCTTCACTCTCTCGCTCACTGTGTCTACTGCTGCCGCCGCTTGTCGCTTGGTGTCGTCTTCGCTTTCGCCGCCGCCGCCATTCCCAGTTTCGCAAAATCGACGCAATTCCAATTTTCAATTTCAATTTCATTTTTCAATCACTTGTTCACTTCTCTCACCTTCTGTTCACTTCTTCTGCTTCTGCTTCTTCTTCACGTTCGTGGGATTCTTTTAAAATTTCAGCTTCGTCACCGCCCGCCGCGCTTCTGGTATTTATCCAATTTCTTCACTCGCCGGCGTGTGTCGTCAATCATTCTTCACGTTTCTTCAAATTTCCGCAATCGCCGCCGTCACTTTTCTTCATCTTCACTTGGTTCATTTCTTCACTTTTCTCCACTTGGTCGTCTTCTTCAGTTCACTTTCGTCTTCTTCTTCTTCTCCTTTAATCACTTCTTAAGTTGTCTTCTTCTTCATAGTTTGTCGGATTTCTTCGTCCCATTTGTAGTAGTTGTCGCGCTTGATTTTCTTTAAAATACATAAAAACTGGAATCATGTCGCTCGCTCTCGCCGCACGCAGGTGGTCAAAATTGCTGACCCTTGGACAAATCCATCCCCGCGACGCCGTTTTTCAAGCCCGTCGTGCCGCGATAGTCGTTCTGCTTCAGGCGCTTCACGCTGCTGTTCTCTGCCATGTTGCTGCTATCACTACGAGCCAAACTGGTGGTCGTAGCCAATTTCTTTCGGCTTTTCACACCACCGATCGACGACGAACCGCTCTCCGCTGCTTCATCATCGTCGTCGTCCTCGTCGTCCTCGTCATCAAAGTCGTAGCTCTCGGCAGCTCCCGCAACGCCAGCAGGTCCACCGGCAACTCCGGTTCGCTGGAACGGCTGGTTGCGCTCAAAGTAGTGCTTCGTGCACATGTTGTCAATGCGACCGGTCTTGGAGCACTCGGCGACGGCGCACTTCTTGTCCGCGCCGTGGGTGACGCAGTAGCCCGCACGTCGATCCGTCTTGTTGCAACCTTCGACCATGCAGCGACGTCCGCCACCGTGCGCTCGGCAAAGTCCTCGCCCCTGACTGCTCTTGGTGCAGTTCACGACCGTACAACGACTGCCACCACCGTGCAGCTTGCACAACCCGCGAGACTGTGCCGAGTTGTCGCAGCCGTCGTACTGGCATCGCTTGCCGCCGCCGTGGCTGATACAATACCCGCCACCTTGGTCGCTGAGTCCACAGCCAGCAAAGCCGCATCGCCTACCGCCACCGTGACCTTTGCAGAGTCCACGCGAACGCACAGTGCGATCACAGCCAGGCACCGAGCAGTCCTTGAGCTTCTTGTTCTTGCGCGCACGACTCGAGCCGCTGCTGGACGTCGTCGAGCTCGAGCGCGTCGGCGTCACGCCTGTCGACGACGCCGGGCTCTTGTTCACAACCTCAGGCATACGCGTGTCGATGGGCGGCGGACGAGTCGCCGTCTGGTTGCTGCTACTGCTACTAGGTCCACCAAGAGAAGCAGAAGCACTGCTCGCGCGCGCCTTCTTCGCCTGCAACTGTTGCATCTGCTGCATGGATCCACCAGACGAGACGCTCACTGGCTGGTGCGCCTGGGCGTCGATGAGCTGCGTGACATTGCTGTTGTTGTTGGCGCCTCCGCCAACTCCAAAGCCCACAATGTTGCTGCCCACGTGTGCGCGGCTCGTGATTTGATGCGTAGCCGCCTATGGAAAATCAAATCAAGAAAAAAATGTGACAGCACAAAGACACAATTGTTAATACCGACAAAACCAATTTCAACAAGAACCCTCGACCATTTTCTAAATTGGTCTCGAAAAAGCCGCACAACGAGTAAATAGACCGTACCGGTCGACACATTGGACACGCGAGCTTGTCGCCCCAGTCCTGCAGGCACGAGCTGTGGAAGAGATGACCGCAGCCGTGAGCGATGCGATCGCATGGGCTGCTGCCGAGACAGAGACTGCACACTTCACCGCTCGAAGGAGCATCATCATCGGATGCCTGTGAATGCAGAGGCGCTGGGTACATGCCGCCACCGCTGGTGTTGTTTCCACCCGCTGCATTTGACGACAGATTCGTCACGGAGGACTCCACGTAGATGGACGCGCCGCCACCAAAGCCTTTCGACATGGCACTGGTAGAGGACACCTGCTGTTGCTGCTGCTGTTGCTGCTGGTGATCGTAGCCTAGGGACGCTGGCACGCGCGGATCTATCAAGTCGCCACCGCCTTCACTTTTCAGTCGACTCGTCAGTGCCGCAGCAGAACCGGGGAACAGGTTCGGCACACGGGAGGAGCCTCCAATGTTGCTGCCGCTGCTACTGGCCAAAGAGTAGCCGTTGTTCATGCGCTGCAGTGACCCAGTGTTGAGGTTCGACGGGTCGTAGCCGCTGGATGACGACATGGCGACAGCTGCCGCAACTGCGGCGGTGGGCGAGACCAAGTCCAAGCCACCCGCCTGCGCTCGAAAGGGATACGATCCTCCACTACCAGAGCCAGTGCCACCACCAGCAGCAGTGCCGTAGGAGCTTGGAGGCATCAGTTGGGTCCGGAACGGCGCTTGGTGCGGGTTCGCGACGTCGATCGCCGCCATATGCTGCTGCTGTTGTTGTTGCTGCTGTTGTTGTACCGACGGTTGCGCGTATTTGATGAAGCTCTCTTGCTGGCGGTCTGCATAGGACTGCAGCACCTGGTTGCCGCCACTCAAGTATGCACCAGCGTCCTGCGGCGTGGTCATCCCGAATGCTCCGCGGTACTTTGGAGCTCCTGCGCTTTTTGCCAGCTGCTGCTGCTGCTGCTGCTGCGGCATGGCGTCCGGCTGCGTCGCAGAGCTCACGAGCATGCCGAGCGGGTCCGCACCATAGCCTTGCTGGTGTTGCGCACCGGCGTGCTGCTGCTGCTGCTGTTGTTGCTGCTGCTGTTGTTGCTGCTGCTGTTGGTGGTGCGAGTGTTGAAGACCCACGTGACCCATCACAGCCTGTTGCTGCTGCTGTTGGTGCTGTTGCTGGTGCTGCTGATGGTAGGCGACAGGCGTGTATTGCCCATAGCCGCCGTAATTGTACGAGTACGGCGCCGGGTTCGCTGCCTGGAACTGCTGCTGCTGCTGCTCCTGCGGTGCAAAGTTGCGCTCTTTTGGTTGCTGCACATGCTGCTGTTGACTGCCGCCGTAGCCAAACGCGCCAATGGAGTACTCGTTCGCGTAGTTGGGCTCATTGGCATTGCCGGTACGTCCTGGAAATCTATTCATCCATCCGCGAACACCACACACAACACACACAGTAACAATAGAAGGGTGTCAGCATTTCCCAAACCACTCAAAGCCACGCATTTTCATATGGCCCGAACACCTTTTCCCCCATAAGGTGTCCGTCACCAAACCCTCACTCACTCACTCACTCCTCCCGTCATCATCTATCCATCGATCCATCCATGATCCACGTCATCAGATGGATGCCGCGAATAAGATACGCTTGCTTGCATGCATACATTGCTATGTAGCTATATCTAGTTGTTTAGCTGTGTAGCTACAACTCACCGTTTCCGCTCGCTCGCTGCTAATGATGAAGAACCCGACGAACCAGACGAACCGGACGCAGACGAGGAGCCCATGGACGGCATCCCAACGCCGCGCGCCTGCTGCAAGTGGTGCAGTTGTTGTTGTTGCTGCTGCTGCTGGTGATGGTGCTGCTGTTGCTGGTGTGGTGTACCAATCCCAGCGGCTGCTGTGGCACCAGATGAAGAGGAGAGGTGGTGGAGGTGGTGAAGTTGGTGGTGATGCGGGTGGTTGGCGTTGCCTGCGTTGCTGCTATTGCTACCGGCGCTGCTGCTGCTGTGGTGGTGGAGCGCGTGCGGCGGCGTGAGCTCATTCATGCTGGTTCGCTCGCTCGCTCGCTTGCCAGGGGCCGAACAGCGCTTCAACTGCTCAACTGCCGGACGGACGGACGGACGGGCTGACTGCACTCGGTTGGGTCGGATGGATCGGATGGATCCGTCCGTTCTTCTTCCCTCTCTTTCTGGACTGCAGTGCTGGGGCAAGTGGCAGGCGATAGGCAGGCGTCTTCACACTCAAGCGAAGCTGCTCGCCCATTTGAAAATCAAAAACCCCGACGGAGCCCCTATATACCGTAGGTTTATATTAGGGGGAGGGGGGAGGGGAGGGGTGGGGTTAGCGGCACCTTTTTGTCCAATTGGCCTGTCTTTTTTACGCCAACCAGCCAACCAGCCGACGGCGCACTTTAGTGGAGGAATATGGTAGTGCGATGAGTTGACCTCACAATACGAACTTTTGAAATTGAGTTTGATGTTTGGTCGACCTTTTTAGAATCGTATGAAGGTACAATACCGTTAGAATTATGTATATAGGTAACTGAATCAATAAATTGATACGTATTTACTTTTAAAGGGTCAAAAACTATAAACAGGGTCAAAAACCATAAACGAAGCTTCTCACGTGAGCTCTTCAAGTCGGGTCTTATTCATTGCGATGGGCGATGGGCAGGAGGGATGGCGTTTGCTTGCTGCTGTGTTTGCTGCTGAGCCGATGGTGTGGCAGGCAGGGCTCGGGCGTGGCTGTGGCTTGACGAGCGCTCTTCTGTGTGTGGTGTGTGTGTGGCTTCCTTCTTCGGTGGCGACCGCCGCCGCGTGTTCCTTCGTTCTCTCTTTCCATGAAGAGCTGGAGCGAAGCGCCTTCCGCGTCCGTTCCAGCGCGCTTCCGCTAGCTGATTTCTCACCGCCGCCGCCCCGCACTTGGGGCTTCTCTGGCCGATTGCTTATCGCTTCGCGCATCGCCTGCGGAAAGCGCCGGCAAGGCCAACCGGAATGCACGAGCAAGCGAAGGCAAAGGAAGCGTGTCCCCCCCATATTGTCTCTTGCTTGTCGCGCTTCTCATAGTCTCATACGTAGCTTATAGCTCATGACTGGCCGTCGTGTGTGTCTCCGCGGCTATCCACTTCAGAACCGCTGTATTAGTGGACTCTCTGTCCAGGCAACGAGACAACGACAACACAAGCGTCCCATTCTTTTCATTTTTCATTCTTCATTTTCATTTTCGATCAAGGAACTCACACAAGCAGGCTCCGTCCAGCGTTCTCGCGACGCCGACTCATTGCCGACCATCCATCCATCCGAACATCCCCTCCTTGTTGCTCATACAGAGACTGCGTCCTCGTGTTCGACCCGACCATCAACAAAGGAGCAAAATAGTAGTACCTCACGTTCCTCGTGACGACAACAACACGCCCGCCATCCGCCCAGTTCCGCCACCGCCGCCAATGGGATCCACCATTCCCATTCGTTCGTCCGACGTCTCCCGTACCGTACATAGCGTGTGTCCGCTCGTGTGAATGCTTGCTTACCGAAAGTGACTGACTCATTTTCTGGCTGATCTCATCGTTTTTGGCAAAAAGGGACCCCTTCAAGCGAAAGCGCGGCGATGACGATCTCCTCCTCCATATCTTTTAATCATTCGGTCGCGACATCTGGTGAGCGGGAGAGAGACAGAGAGTGATTGCAATCCTCAAAGGGTGCACTGTCACCCGATGTAGCCATCTTGTCTTCCTTTGACATGTCACTTTTTGGTGGATCTGTGTCTGTCCAGGGCTTGCCATTTGGGATTGATTGAGTTGGATTCACTGGATCAGAGAGAAGACGAGGAAAAGTGAAGTGAGTCATCTCATTCACTCACTCACTCAGCGCAGAAAGGTCGAGCACCTCAAAATCCGAATCGGCATCGTTTGGTGCACGAGGATGAGAAGATCCGTTGATGGCTGAGTGACATGCAACTCGGCTGGTTAGCTGGATTTTTCATTTCGGTGATTCAAAGTTCGCTTGGGACTCTATCGAGTTTGTTCACTGCATTCATTGCATTGCCTGTCTTGTCGAGCTCGCGCATTTCTCGATGACACTTTGAATGAATAATGAGTGGTGATCCATTTTCACATCCAATTCGTTTGACATGGTTCAACGGATCCGCTCAGATGTTCTTAGTAAAAAAAATAAGTATCGCGATTTGATGGGGGGCTGCGGTAGCTCCTGGTCTCTCTGGAGGTCTTGTAGCCATTTCAGTTCCACCACCAAAACCTGATTCTGAAAATCCAGGGCCAACCACCATCGAATATTTGAGGCTAACGCTGCAGCTAATTTTGTTTCCAGTCACGTCACGCGATGGCTTCCTCGCCGCTCAGAAAGACGAAACACGAAAAAGCGAAGCCAAAAGACGATTGTCGAGGTGGTCCTGGGCGGGCGGGAGGTGGATGATGATGCGTCACCTGATCTAGACTGGACCGAACCTGACCATACCAGTAGAGATATCTTTGATCTTTGAAGCAGGGATGGGTTTGTGCTTCGAGGACGACGTGCTCAGGTCGCTTCTGCTTGTCGACTGGGCTGTGGTTCTCCCATTCGACCTTCTCGATAATTTCAACAGAGCACCAACGCTCGTTGAATGGAAGTGAAAGCGCACCTTTGTCCTCAAATTCACCGATTTGATATCGATAAACAGAGAAACTCACTCACTAATCCGCTTAGAGTTTCGCCATGAACTAGTTTTCTATTCTGGGCTCACTCTTTTCATTCAACTTCCACATATATATATATATATCGCCAGTTTCTCCTTGACCAAGTCTCTCTTTCAATTCTCTTTGGTCGATCCAGCTCATCCTTCTGTCGCCTGAACATTCGCACGCACGCACGCACGGATGCAATCCCCACCCACGAAAAGAAAGCGAACGCAATCGAAACCTGAACCGCAAGGCGGAACAAACAATGTCGGAGCGACAAGACGGGGTTGAATCGCTAACCCTTCTCCTTTCTGCGGTTCCTAGCTGGTCAAAACTTTTAATTTAACCCTGCCCCCTGCTCAAATGGCTGCACACAAAAGCTTATACTCGTCGACAAAAAGTGGACGCACGCCATTTATTTTGTTAGCGTGGTCCCAAGATCAATAGGGAAGGAGAACCCCAAGCTCAAGTGGGCCAAGGGAGAATTCTGGTGAATTCGGAAGGCGCCACATAAAAAGATGATAACTCACAGCTGTCATGCAGCAGAAGAAGAGCAAACAAGCTGAAATACCTGAAAAACGCTCACGTACGCGTATGCTGAGGACGAACGAAGAGCTCCAAGTGATGTTTTTTACGCAGTAACGGCCGAAAACTGACGTGGCAGAGAGAAAGGTGAGAGATGTGAGAGGGAAATGTGTAGCCATGGCTTCAAAAATACCCACACTCAGTCAGAAAACAACATCCAATATCGGATCCCTTGATGTGCTCCTGCACTTTACAGTACAGAGTGGTCTCTCTAGTCTGCCGAGTTCGACTTTTAAACAATGGAGCTCTTCGATAGGAAATGACGAACCAGACCAGTCTGAGCGAAAAAGAAAATGAAACGGACGGATCGGGCGGTTTCATTTTTGTCAGGCTGATTACTAAGCGAGCTTCAGTGTCTGAGCCTCCCTGACTCACTAGAAAATGGCTGGTGTCAAGAGAGCAACTAACAAATGGTCGCTCTGTTGACTTGAGTTGTTCAAGCGCATGGAATTGACCAAAAGAGTACACATGCAATGAGCAAATTGACCCAATAGGCAAAAGGCAAGCTACGAGGCTTCCTAACCCTGAATAGTTTCTAGTTTAGCAAAAGAGGGCTCAGTCGTTCGATTTTCGCATCGGTCGTTCGAAGTTTAGAGCATTTTGGACCTCAAAGCACGCTCGCGACGTCTTTTTTCTGACAGACGGTGTACCAGGAACTCTCTGGTGGTGTAACAGACTGGTTCAGCTCCTTGGATCTTGTCGGCAAACTCATCATGAGGGTATTGCACGCTGCTGACTGCGTGGATCGGGCCTATCGAGAGGTTTGACCCCTGGAGAGAGCACGAAACAGTATGTTCAGACCCAAGCTGTTCAACTCATCCACAAGAAGTACCAGCAGTGCAACGCAATCAAGCGAACAAGCACATGACCATGTACCCTTACCCTGAACAAAGTCGAATCTAACAAAAGGAAGACTCTGTCATTCGAGCTTTGATTCTGTCCTTCGATCTTTTGAGTATTTTGAATCACGAAGTCCATCCACAGCTGAATTATTGGACACAAAGTCGACTTGGTGCTCTCTGAAGAATACAACGTTTCGACTATTGGTACAACAGATAAGATCAGCTCTTTAGATCATGGCAACACATTCAGATCAAGGGTACTGCACACCACAGCCAACAATCATGTAGCTTGCTGTTGTTGTTTTGACTGCTAATCTCACCAGCCGGCTCTCCAAATCCACTCTGCCACTAGTACATCGGCAAGAATCACTTGAGCAAGTCTCCAGTTGCACTCCATAGATGCATTTCACGTCGTCAGCAGGATGTTTCGGCCGCACGACCACTCTTACACCAGGATCGGATGCATTTGTAGCACGAATTGTGATATTTTGAGCGCAGCGCGTCACTGGAGCAGTCATTCGTTCATAACGACTTCACGGCACACACGCAGCCTCGGCTGGTTCTCCATTCTTGCGGCAGGCGGTCACACGATGCAGCATGTGCAGGCTCTCGGATGGGAAGGCGAAGGGAGGGTTGGGGGGGGGAGGGGGGGTCTTGACGCAGGTAATGCAGGTCCACTGCGAAGAAGAGGAAGCAGATTGCAATCACGCCTGTCCGAGCGCTCAGCAGCCATCATCAACGATTAGAGTCGCTGATGCAAGCTCGACTGCGGTAGCTTCAAGCGCTTCGTAGCTGGTGCCCAGTGTGCTGCTTGGTAGTGCGCGTAACTGGACCAATGCGGTGCAGCGAGCGGCCGCCATCATCCTCACCATTTGCGTGTTCGTCCGTTGTTCAAGTATAACAAGTGGCAATTCCAAAGCTTGAGCTACTGTAATGTTCCGAATAAGTTCGACAAAATGCTCAGCTGTCAAATACCGGTAGATAAAAAATACCCGAAAATGTGTGGTACATTACCGGTAAACAAAACTGATGAGCAGATAAAGTTCGCAAAGACGCATTTCGATGTGCGTCATACGAACTTTCCGGTGTATCAAAAAATGAACTGTTTTAAGATATGTGGGGTCTACTGTCAATATTATCAAAAAACCGGACTGTTTTCATATCTGGGAATGTTGGAACTCAACATTCCCTTATAGACGAGCGAGTCCATTTATGAGAAGCAAGCACACCAAAGAACGCGATTGTTGTTGGCAAACACCTACTGGCATATCTCGTTTACTTAATGAAATGCATCTTCATGTTTTTTGCAGGTACTGCTGGGTAAAATAGTTTTCCAGATCTCAGAACGTGGATCAGCCCACGTGGGCGGGCTGCTTGGGTCCGAATTGTGATTCGAGCAAGCCCACGCTGTTGCGTCATGGAGTGCGCTACCACCTGCAAGTGCATGCACCCAACGTGCGTGGTCACACCAACAACTGGCGTTGGTCTGTCGCATGCAAAAAATCCCGCGGTTTGTGCAGAAGACTACCAAAGGTACAGACAAACCTCTCGAGTCAATCAGGCGAAGTGGCTGGTATTCTGGTTGATAATGGCAAGTTATTAAGTTTGCAAGCATAATAGGGGCTGCTATGCAAATAATATCTACAACAAAGATCCACTAAATAGTGACCTCCTTATACAACAGTAGAAATAACGATGAATCAATTTTGATTATAAAAGACTGATTATTGAATTTAGAAGGATTGAATTGTGGAGGTTTGTCTGTATGCATTTTCGTCCATTCTCTTGCAGAGTCAAACACTCCCACGCGCGATTGGACCACGACGTGATTGGTTGCCAGGTGCTTGTTTCTGGTGCCCGTCCCCCTCGTCACAGGTTTTCCACACGTGGAAAGTTCTCGCGGTTGCGCAATTCTTTGGCCACAAAGAAGATCAGAGCCTTCTGATTCGACAATTTTATCTTCCAATCATATCGCTCGAAAAAGCGAATCTAACGGAATTCAGTGATTCGATTGGCTTCTATTTATGTAATCAGCACTGAGGTTTTACTTTGCTCTTTGAAAGTGACCAAGGTTTTTTGCTGGGCGTGGATTTGCAGCCGGTGTACAGAATGTATCCTTAATAACAACCATACATATTCAATACACCTTCTAAATCGGATACTGGATGAAGAGCTCATTGTCCTGTTTTTTGTTAAAATTCATCTATTTAGGAGATCCTTGAGATTTCATTTCACATATCCACTAACAATTTATTTAATTGCTTTTGTTGCATAATTATTACATACACTGTATGGTTGGCGCATTTTGGTGCAGCATCTTTGTGTTGAGTGCTTCAGATGGCGCAGAGTTTGCTATTTCAGTTCCCAACCTCCCAGCTCAAGCAGATCTGCCAAGCCCAAGAGTTCTCCGCTCTCTGCATCACCAGCACACAGCAAGCATGCCGTCACCATCCGCTTTCGCGTCCATCGCGGCCAACGTGTCCAAGTCCAAGTCCAGCACGCTCGCGGTCATGCCTCTCGTGCTCGCGTCCGCCGCCGTGACCGGCTACGCACGCTCGACCGCCGCCGCGCACCACACGCAGGCCGCGCCGCAGGAGGACGCGCAACAGCAGGCCCAACAGGACGCGCACGACGCCGAGACCCTGCACCAGCACGTCGTGTACCCGTGGAAGGGCACGCGTTAGCCCAGCAGGTTGATAAATGAAGGCCACACACGCGACATCAGAGAGAGAGAGAAAGGCGGAGAAAGCTTAGTCAGCTAAGACGCGGCTCGTCGCGTCGATTGATCGATCGACCGAACGACCCGTCGCTCGCTCTACGCTTCATGCTCTCTCTCTCGTATGATGCAACAGAAGACAACAAACAACTCACGACATGGCGCTCGCTGAACAACACCAGCGAGCACGCGGACCCACCGCTTCCTCACGGCTGCCTGCCGCCTTGATGGATCGGACTATTCCTATTTACTTTCCTTTTTTTATAATCATAATCAGCATGAAACAACGGCATTTTCTTTATTTAGCTGCTGGTGACGTGCGTGCATTTGCAGGTGCATTCTCTCTCTGCGAGCAATCTCACCTGGTACTACACAGTGATGCATGTTCGGCACGGCGATCACCAGGCTGCATGAATACATGCAAGCGTCAATCATCCTTGATGCGAAGCCTATGTCTATGCTGCGCGTGCTTTGTCTGTGTACAACACATGCGACCTTGACCGGATATCTGCACGTCTACTCTAAACCGTATCATTATTAGCCATCTCCCACCCTCTATGGTGGGATCTCTCTGTCCCATTGTCCACAGTTGTGTGCCATATTTGTTTTAATCGATTTGCACACGACAGTGCCACTCGGGTCTCGAAAGGACGCGATCTGGATACCAGCCAGCCAGTCTCTACAGCCATAACCAAAACAGCTCGCCTTTATTAGTGGCGCACTCCATAATATCCACATTCCCGATCACAATGCTCGCGCCGCGCAAGAAGCTCCACTCGACGCCGCTGCGCGTGTTCAGCAGCGCGCTGGAGCTGCTCGAGATCACACCCTGTGACGTGTTCTATGACGTTGGCTGCGGCGACGGGCGGCTCGTGATCCACGCCGCCCAGAGCTACGGCATCCGCGCGGTCGGCATCGAGATCGATAAAGAGCGAGCAGAGCAGGCCAGGCGTGCGGTCGAGGAAGCCGGAGTCGTGCACCTCGTGACGATCCACCACGGTAACGCCATGGATTTCAACTACGCGGACGCGACCATCATGTTCCTGTTTCTCATTGAACGCGGCCTCGGGTGAGTTTGCATGTGTATGGGCACTTTGCTTCAATCTCCATTGCTCTTATGTCTCACTGCACGGTCTGATCTACTTATTCTCAGGTTGATCCGGTCCAAGCTCGAGCAGCTCCCTGTAACCTGTCGAGTGCTCACGTACCTGTACAAATTTCCGGGGCCACTCCGCCACGACGCCAAACACTTTCTGCGCGCGAGGGACTCGAGTGAAGAGGTCGCGTTCCCAGTATTCACGTACAGCTTCCCCACCTCTGCTTCACAAGAGCAAGCTATCGTCACTGCAGCAAAAGACAACTGCATCTCGGCTTTGTAGGATACGACAGAAAGACAGCTTGCCATAGTCGATAAATAAATATCACCTTGCATTTTGACTTTGAAGCGATTGAATGGACGCCAGCCCCAATCTACGGGATGCGAGGCAGCAGCTTGGATGTGCTCTTCGACTTTTGCGCGCCGCTCGGTGGTGAAGAAGACGATGAGGACGGCGGCAGCGCGTACGCGGCTACGAGAGCTGCGGTGCTCGCGGAGGAAGGAAGCCCTACACCGCTCGGTCGCTTCTTACTGCTTGCTCTGCTACTACTACTGTTGATTGCGCTGAGCTTCTTGCTGTTGTTCCCACTGCCGCTGCTGCTGCCGTAGCTCTTGGACGCCGCCAAGCGGTTCTTCCCGTCTGTCGAATCCATGAAGAACTGCTCCGTGCTGCGAGAGCTCAGTGAGGCAAGATACACGCCAGCAGATGTTGACGACGCGCCTGCTATTGAAGAGCGATGACCCGTGCTGCTGTGATCAGTATCGCAGCTAGGAGAGGTCTCATTGCTGTCTGCTTCGGGATTCCTAAGAAAGGTATAAATGAACAACAATGTTAATCATCAAGAGGGATTGATCCCAATGATCCTCAAACAGTGAATGAATGGGCACGTACTGCGGGAGTTTCTCCAGGGGCAGTGGTGGGATGTCGCCGTTGTTCTCCTGGTGATGATGTAGACCTCGATCGTGCAGCGAAAGTGACGACGACGCTCGGAAATGCTGGCTGCTTTTCAATGGACTGCTACCGCTGTTCTGTTTTGCGCCTGAAGACGACGTCTGGTCACTGGAGGAGAGATCCAAGCCGATCTGCGCCTTGATCAGCGCCATCGGCAGATTCGAGAGCTCGGCATTTGTCATCGGCTCGTTTGCGTAGAACTTTCGGATCTCGACCGCTGGGGCTGCTGACACAGGCTGCTGCTTTGTCTTTGGAGTCGCTGTCTGTGCTGGTTGAGATGCTGGTGTTGATGTTGTGAATGCGGCATTGTTCGATACAGTGTGCGGTGATTTCGATGGATTGGAAGATGAGGTCTCGATCTCAAATGCCCCACTTGGTCCACTCCAGGCAGACCGGTCTTCCATTGTAGAGCTGGTAGTACTACTGATTCCTCCTCCCACAGATGACGGCACTCCTTTCTGTCGAAGCAGGCGCTGGAGCTCCATTTTCTGGACCTCGGCCTCGCGACGTCGCTCGCGCTCCAGGTTGATCTCACGCTGCAATCCGTTGACGCTCATCTCTTTCTGCTGCTCAGCAACTTGAAGGCGAGCCGAGAGCTCCGAGATCGTCTCGTTAGCCGCCCCTTGACACGACTCCAGACGCTGCGTGAGCGTCGACACCTCCATATTGGCTTTGATCAACTCACTCTTTGTACGCTCCAGGTTTTGCTTTAAAGCTTTGCAGTCATTCTGCCACTGTTGCTGATGGCCACTGGTCTGCGATCTCACAGACTCGTACTCTTCTTTCAGCGTCATGTACAGCAACTCGATCTCTCTCTTTTCCTTCATCACCTTGGCCAAGTCGTCTCGAAAGCGTTCTTCGAGGTCGTGTGCCTCTCTTGTCTTCACATCAAAAGCCTGCTTGAGCTCTGTGTTCTTCGCCTGGAGGCTGTCTTTCGCATTCGCGAGTGGCGTGAGCTTCCGCTCGTACTCTGCGACTTTTAGTGCTTTCGCCTCCAACTCCTTGTTCAGTTTGTCGACTTCCTGCTTCTTCTGCTCCAAAGTGTTGGTCAAACGAGAGAACTTAAGCATCATCTCGTTCTCCTTGTCCGAGAACTGATCTTTCTCCAGGCGGAGTCCAGTTTGCAGCTCCTTCAAATCCATTTCTTTGCGGCGCATGTCTTCGTCGATCGCCTTCAGCTGAGACTTGAGCATCTCGTTCTCCTTGTGCAGGCGACTCTTCTCGTACGAGATCGTCTCCTGCGCGTTCTGTAACTCGGTCATCAGGTCGTTGATCGTCGCGTTCGCCGCATTCTGGATCGATGTCATCTTGGTCTGCATCTCCTCCACTAGCGCATTCGCGTCGTTGCCTTCGGCGCGCAGATCCTCGATCTCCTTCCTCATCCGCTCCAGTTCGCCCTGATAATTCTTCTCTTGCGCTCGCGCGTCGCGTCGAACCACCTCAAATTGCCGCAAGACGTCCTGCGCTTCGTCTGTGACTCGATGGAGCTCTGTCTGCAGACTCGACTTTGTGCGGTTCACTCGCTCAAACTCGCTCTTCAGCCGCGTGTGCTCGGTCTTGAGCGCGTCGAACTCCTCTTCCGTGTCGTTTTGCTGCTGCACAAACAGACGCTTCTCTTCTTTCAATGCAAACGCTTCTTGAACGAACTGATCATGCTGCGCTCTCAGAGAAGTATACGCCACCTCAAAACGCTTTTTCTCCTGGCCAAGTCCTAATAACTGCTGTTGGTACTTTTCGATCTCCTGGCGAACGCTTTGGTCTTCGTTCAGCCGCGATTTTTCGAAAAACTCGGTCTTGGACTGGAATTGCGTCAGCATTTCCATCATCTCGTCCATTCGATGGGTTTTGTCTTCCAGTACTGCGCCTAGCTTCTGTTCTTTCTCGAGCCATTTGGCTTGATCGCCCATGTACCGATGCGACAGCGACTCGCACTCTGTCTGAATACTATTGAGCTGCTCCACCATTTGCTCGTTATCCGACTTGAGCGCATAGCTTTGGCTTCGAAGTGTTTGGATCTGAGTTTGCAGCTCTTTCAGCTTCGCATTGAGCTCGTCGATCGTACGCGCTGTTCGAGCGTCCAGGTCCTCGTAGTTCTCTCGCAGGTCACTGTGTTCCAGTTGGAACTCTTTCCACATTGCTCGCAGCTGGTCGAGCTCGATCTGTTTCTCGTTGCGCGCCTGGTAGAGCCCCTCCATCGACGAATTCAGGTGCTCCGCCTCTTGCAGTAAGTCTTTCTTTTCGATCTCGAGCTGATTCGTTCGAGTGCGTTGCGAGTCGAGGCTTTTCTGAAGCTGAAGAACCTGGAGCCCACTGTTCGTGCGAACTTCTTCGAGCTCTTTTGTCAGCTGCTGCACTTGAGCAGAGAGTTTGGATTCGTTGCCACCAGACTGACGCGATAGCTGCTGAAGCTCTTGCGCCAGCGTCTTTGCGTCCGCTCTCGTGGTTTCTAAGTCAGCTTGCAATCCCTGGCATTGTTGCAAAAGTTCTTGCTCACGCTGTCGGAATCGCTCGCGATCACTGTCAAGCTCTTGCTGAGCGCGAAGTACCGAGATCTTCATTTCACCCATCACGGAGCTCAGCTGTACAAACTCTTCCAGTGCTGCGGTGATTCGCTCAGGAAATGGGTCTAATGAGTCACTCTCGACATCTCCTTTAGACGAAAGCAGCTGCACGCATGCTCGCAGTCCATTCTGGTGGTGCTCCCACTGAACTTGAAGCTGTTCATATCGGCACTGGGTGTCTTGAAGCTCGCTCATGATCTGGTGAAGCTGGTTGTTCATTTCTTGCAGCGTCAATGCCTTTTCCGTGCCATTCTGCTGCAAATGCTGATTTTCTTCATCAATTTGTCTCAGTCTCCCCTGCAGCTCTTCGAGATCCGAGCTGGCCTGTGCGGACTTCTTCTCCATCCTCATGAGCTTGTCTTCGTGGTTGAGCGCTTGCAGCTTCCACTGCTCCTTCTCGTCCATCTCGCGCTCCAAAGTCTCTCTCTGGGACTGCTGGAGGTGCTCCATTTCGTCGTGGAAGCGCTGCATCTCGCGCACCATGAGCTCATTTAACTCCTCTTTTTGCGAGCGTTCATTCTGAAACTTCTCATTGAGCTCCTGGAGTTGGGTCTGAAGCATCGAGTGGACGCCGAGCTTCTCGGCTTTTTCATTTTGAAAATGGTGAAAGCGCTCACTCCATGTGGTTTGTGACTTTTCCAACTCTCCCATCACATTGGTGCACTTGCTCTCGAGCTCTTCTTCGCGTTGCTTGGCTTGCTGGAGCTCCTGGGTGGCGTTCCACAAATGCTGCCCGAGCTCTTGCTTCTCGCGGTCGCTGGTTTCAAGGTGGTTGCCAAGGTCTTCTAGGTTCTTTCTTAGGATCGCACTCTCTTCCTCGTACTGGGAGAGCACCATGCGATGGCCTTCCTCTATCTTCTGCAGCGCTTCTTCGAGAGAATGGCACCGCGACGCTGCTCCCTCCAGGTTCCGCTGGGTTTCGAGCAGCTCTTGAGAGATTTCCTTTACACTTTGCTCGTAACCAACTTTCATATGATCCGCTTCGCTCTGTCGCTTCTTGATCTCTTCGTTCATTATCGTGAGCTCCTCGATGTGCGTCTGCTCGCTTTCTCTTAGGGTCTGAGTCGCTGAAGCAAGCTCTTGCCCCATTTGCTCAAACTGTGACGCACTTTCTCGCTCTTTGTCTTGCGTTGCCGCCAGCTGCTGGGTCACCACTGCGAGTTGGCGCTTCACATCCGAAATCTCCTGCAGCTTCTCCTTCCACGCATTCGCAGTTCCTTCGGACTCCTGCTTCATCTGCGAAAGGAACGAACCGAGTTGGGAGATCATGTGGTCTTTCTTCTCTAGTCGCTGAATTAGACTCACACCATCTTCGTCTACGTTGCTTGTTGTGTCTACAGAGCTACTGACTGAAGCTTGAGATGGCTGTGCAGTAGTAGTACCTTGAAAGGCTGATCCAAAATGACGTGCTGAACTCTCGTCTACCATTGAATTCGTGCTTGGGGCTCGAGGAATTAACTGAGGCGCACCCATGTACTGGGATACTGGGAATGCCGAAGCCATGGGCTGAATGCCACCTCCACCAGAGTACCCGTACGCTGCAGCGGCGGCAGCGGCTGCCATCCCCTGTTGGTGCATCTGCTGATGCTGAAGCTGCTGCAGCTGATACAAGAACTCGTGGCCTGGAACTGCCATCCCACCGGAAGTAGGCATCATGCCCTCCATCGTGTAGGGAAATGCCTCGTGCGGAGGGGATATCATTCGACTGCTGCTTTGACCACTGCCTGTAGGTTGCGCCTTGCTGTTGTCTGCCACACTTCGCCTCTTCTTACCACTCGTTGGCGACATTCGCGAAGAGAACGACGGCGAAGACGACAGAGGTGACGCGAGCGCGGTTCGCCCCGACGCGGGTAAGAGAGCGCGAGCGCTTCCATTCGACTTCATGTTCTAGCTAGGAAGGCGTTCTTCTGTCAGAATATATTGCGAAGCCTATCTGACAACATCCAGAGGTGAGAGGTTCATCAAAACAAGCGAGCACATCAATAAATAGCCTGTGTATTTATACCTGTGAATCACATCTCTGGAGAGTTTTCCCTCACAAACTTGTCACCGAGCTTTGGCCATCTTTGCGCCGCTAGAGAAAGCAAGAAGGTGGTTAGAGGCTAAGGTTATCCAAATTCTTTATCGTTTATAAGGGGCGAGCCCACGAAAAAAGATCGATCGATACGAAAATGTAATTGCTTCCAAGCAAACCGCCCGGGAGAATAGAAATACTATGTAGTTCCCACCTTTCTCTGTGTGTTCTGTATGACCGGATGTCCTTACTCACACGCCAGCTTCGAATCAAAGCTGCTGAGTGTGATCGCGAACGCCTGCAGTGGGCACAGTGGATATCTAAAGTCCATCGTAAAGAGGTCCTTGCCCACGCGACCGAACTGCAGCACGACCGTCTCCTGATCCTCGGGGGTCACGAGCTGGAAGTTCTTCACCGACGCCATCGTCACGCGGCCGTTGAAGTTGAGCACGTACGCACACACTTGGTCGTTCCAGCGCGGCGGCTTGTTGATCAGGTACGTTAAGTTCGTGTGGTCCTGCTCCTTGCACTTGTTGATCATCTCGTCCTCTTTCGTGAGCGGACGCCAGACGACGCGCGTGCCGTCTTCACGGACGCGTGGCACGCACACCTTCATCTTTCTCGGCCCGCGGTGGCCCAGCACGTTCGCAGCGTACATGGAGATGCCGAGTTCTTGGCGAATACCCGCAGGGTTCGACGTGATCGTCTGCGTGTCCGCGTCTTTCGGGTTCACGCCGTTGTCGTAGATCGCAAACTCCGTGCCGAGAAAGTTTGCGCGCAACTTGCCAATGTAGTTGTCGCTCCCACGACGCGAGAGATCGCCTCGCTGCATCGAGATGAGGTAGTTGCTCGTGCGGTTCTTGGGACGCTTCTTGGCTGTGAGCAAGAAGCGATCACCCTCTTTCATGTACAAGCAGTACTCTGGGAACATCTTGTTAGCGCCAGACTTGTTACGTTCAATGTAGCACTCGACCACGTCGTAGGCTTTTGGGATTGGACGCAGTAAAAACGCTTTCATATCCGCCATGTCGAGCTTCGGCTTCTTCACGGTAGCACCGCCACGAGGCTTGGACGACGACGGGTCGTATGTGGTCGCGGCATTGTCGTCGTTCCGCTCGTCATCAGATGAGAAGTCCGGCGACGCAGATCTCGATCTCGAGCGGGAACGGGAGCGGGATCGAGAACGCGAGCGGTCACGCGCAGCCGCCTGCTAATAGCAGAAACTGAATTAAAAACCAGCTTGCTGTGATCTCTATATGAAAAAGCTGAGATCAAGGCTTACGTTTTTGGGAGTGCCTCGAGCTCTGCGGCTATCATCATCATCGTCATCACGATCGCCTCGGCCTCTGTTAAAATACCACAATATTAGATCTCTATACACAACACACACACCGTTCACATGCAAAGCGAGGAGCCAAGAGAGAAACTCACCCGGTACGCTTTGCGGCAAACTTATCCGTCTTCGCTGGCGCAGGCTCGAAATCCTTGCTTACACGGCGGCGATCAGTGTAGTCGTCCTTGTCCCGCGAAGAGCTGCGTCCCCTGTCGCTGTTGGTGTTGGGGCGGCTTTTCGGAGCCACATCGCGGTCATCGCGTCCGCGGTCGCGGTCGCGATCATTCCGATCAAAGTCTCTATCGCGCTCTCGCTCGCGGCTGCGGTCTCCTCCTCCTCGTTCACGCTCGTGCTCTCGTTCGCGATCACGGTCACTGCCACGCTCGCGATCCCAGTCACCTCGACCACCGCGATCGCGCTCTCGGTCAGTTGAGCCTCGCCCGCCGCCACGCTCTCTATCACGGTCATAGTCCCGATCGTAGTCTGCGTCTCGACCACCGCGGTCTCGGTAGTCTCCTCCTCCGGCGCGACGAGGCTTCCTGTCGTCGTCATCATCATCATCCGCGCCGCGACGAGGATACGAAGAGTCTGCAGTGTACCCTCGGTTGCCACTGCGCGCAGTGCCGCTGCTTCCTCGACGCGCTGGGATCACATCGTCGTCGTCATCATCGTCTCGACCGAATCGTCTGCGTAGCAACAAACAATTATGCACAGTGAATTTCATGTATGGAAGTCAAAGAAATGTGGAGAATTTGACTTACGAGGGCTTGTCGTCGACATCCATCGACCGTGGAGCCGAGTACTGTTTCGGAAGCGAAGTGCGCACGACACCTATGAGTTCAAATAGAAGCGATCATTAGTATATATAGAGTTCCCCTCCCTACAAATGGCAACGCTATGTGCACATACCGCCGCCCATTCGCTCTTGGAGCTTCTTCTTCTGCAGATCGCGCTGCTGCTGGATCACATTCGTGCGGGAGCCTGAGAGGTAGTCGTCCCCACCCACAATCGATTCAATGTCCTCGTCATCCTTGAGCGAGTTTGGGTGCGGCGCACCGTAGCCCTTGCTGCTACGCTTGTCGTCGATCGAGAGCGACTCGACGGCGTCCGAGACCGTGTCGGTCATGGAGCCTCGCTTGGGCTTCCTCCCGCCATCGTCCTCGAAGGACGAGTCGTTCATAAACATGCTCAAACGCGCTGCTCTTCGTGCTTCACACTACCTTTGCGTCCCGCTTCTTCTCCTCTCAGCTTTTCCTCTTCTTACGCAACTGCTGGTTCAAGTGAGGGCGACGACGTGGGGGGAGGCGCGCACAAGAGCCTCCGTTACAAAATACGCGCTTGTGCTAGCTGCTGCGGTCGTTGAACACGACCATGACCATACTAAATTAGCCGCTTTCACCTAGGGGCCGTTTCATTCCTATGGACGGACGCAAGGCGGGCCAATCGTCACGCAGGAAGAGGAAGGGACAGCGATCTGTGCTAGAAATAGCGCCAACTCAACCGCGCTTGCTTGTGTGTGTGTGTGTGCGTTGTTGTCTTGCTTTCCGCAATTGGAAATGGGTTGCCGCCTTTCGTGCCTCTGGAAGCTCAGCCACATAATCCATGTAATAAACATCAATAGATCATTATTTACATTTTTAGTTATGAAAAGTGTCAAATTTTCAGAAGTGGGAGATTTTTTCATTTTATTACAAATAACTTATAATGAGCAATTCATTTCACTAAAATTAATTGAGATTTGAGCACCACTAAATTGAATTGTCTGGAATGCTTGTGCAATTCATCGTTGAATCGCGGTGCGGGGGCGTGGTGGACAACACCTTCGTGCAAAAGAAACAAGAAAGCTCGTCGGAGGACCAAGATCTTCTGCGTTGGCTTCATCCTCCTGCCTGCCTGCATTCACCCACCTCCTCTACGTAGTATCCTCCAGCGCCAACTGCCTCCTCCCTAATTTGCACGCTCCTGTCTTTTTTTGTGGAAGTCTGCGACGAACAACTCTCTCTCTCTCTCTCTCTCTCTCTCTTGCAATCAAAGAAGAAACATGACGCAAGCCACCAGCAATGCGAGCCGCCGCAAAGGATCGGTCGGTGAGAAAGACAACAGCAACAGCAATGCCTCTGCAGCGCCAAGACGATCGCAGACTCCATCGCGCCAGGACCAGAAGAATGGCAATGGCAACAACACCAGCAGTGTCGGTGCAGCGAAAGGCAAGATGATGAGCAACGCGCGCTCGACCTCCGCTCCGAAGCAGCGCGGCAGAAGCAGCACTGGCTCGTCGTCCTCTGCATCGCTTCCCCCCCCACCGTCCAAATATGAAGTTGCGCTGGCAAAAATGAAGAAAGAGAGCGAGGGAAAGAGCGACGAGGAGCTGCAATTTCTGTTGCAACAGTTGCTGCAGAATGCGCAGTTTGAAGACGCTGCGTACCTGATCTCCGCGAGTGCATACCTGGATGCAAAGTTCAAGACCTCAGACGTCGTGCGCTTGATGCTGGAGGCGAAGCAATTCGATCAGACCGCGCAGCTCATCCGCGATATGAAGCTGCAATCGAACCAGCTGCTCGTGACGCTGTTTGTCAAGGAGCTGGTGCGCTGCTCGCAGTTCCACGCCGCCGTACGCTATGCGCAGGAGATGGTGCAGAACTTTGGCAAGAAAGATTTCGGACCGCGCGACCAAGAGCGACCTTCGTGGACTCCGCAAGCGCTGATCCAAGCCATGCTCCGCGCATTCCAGTTCAAGACAGCGCTGAAATTCTCCAAGCAGTTTGATCTGCTGGATACATTCCCGGCGCTGCCGCTGGTTGCGAACATGTTTGAAGCTCGCCAATGGGAAGATGCAATTTCGAGTGTCATGGTACGTGCGTACAGCGAATCAGCCTTTGTATATGTTGTTGCGGATTTTGATTCTGACTCTGATCACTTACTGCTCTTGCAAGTAGGAATACCGATTGTTTACGGATTTCCCGATTGAAGCATTAATCATGAAGATGCTGGGCGAGAGGCAGTGGTCACTGGCAGTGAAATGCATGGGCAAGATCCAACAGAAAGAGCTCCTGGACAAGTACGCCGACGCTCTTGTTCGTGAAGCCGCACGCGCTGGAGACTTCATCGTGGCACTGCGATACCTGCGTGAGTACAAACTGGATCAAGCGGAGAACAAGCCGCTGTTGCAGTTTTTGGTGGAGTCCATGATCACATTTGGCGAGATGTACAAGGCGATCAAGTATGCGATCAAGTTTGGTCTCGACAAGGAGGATCCCGAGGGTGAAGAGACTGGGGCGACTCCGTATGCCACGACGAAGCTTATCGTGAAAGCGATCGAGATTGGACAATTCCACGTCGCGACGACCTACATCAAGAAGCTGCGCCTGAAGGATCAGTTTGTCAAGGAGCTCGCCGAGATGGAGCAGAAGCAGCAAACGAGACTGCGCGAGTTCCGGGAGTTTGTCAGCTTCCGCGAGACGCAGTTCAACCATCCGACTGCTCAGCACCAGCTTTATGCACTCATCGGTGACAAGCTTGCAGCTGATGCGATGGATATCGTGGAGCTTGACCCAGTGTCTGTCGATGTGGTGTTATCGGAAGTTGAGGAGATCATCCCAAGAAAGAAACGAGAAGTTGCTGAGCAGAAGACTGAAGAATCAGCCTTAGAAACCACGAGTAGCAGCCACGACGCGACTCTTCAAAGCTCTACTGAGCGCCAGTCACGCTTCAACTTTGCGAGAACGAGTGTTCCTGATATCCAGCCGTCCTTGCTTCCACCGGGTATCGGAGCAGCTCAGAGCAGTGACATTAACCAACAAGAACGTACACATGCACCACCTCCTGGCCTCACTCAATTCGCACAGCCAGCAGCTGCAGTCCGCACTGAAGAGAGCCCCTCAAGCTTCAACTTTGCTCAGTTTGCGAGCGCCTTGCACACCAACACCCCACCTGCTCCGGTCCCATCGTTGACCCATGTTCAATCGCTTCCAACGCCTCCAGGCATGCAGCAGATGCAGCAGATGCAGCAGTCAACCCCGATGTACGCTCAACAGGCGCTAATGCTGAATAGCCACTTTGTCAGAGGATCAACGCCTCCACCTCCATCATTTACTCCATCGTATCACCAAGGCAGTTACGGGATGCAGAGCATGAATCTGAACCAAGCGCCGCCGCCGCCACCGTACATGATGCCACCGCCTCCTTCGGCGCCATCTCAGCAGCAATATCCGGGTGGAAACAGTGGTAACCGGGGCATGGACATTGCGTCGCTCGCCATGCAGTTCCACTCGAGCGGAAATGGACGTGGATTCGGAGCTCCAGCAGGCTTCGGGATGAACAACCAAGGTGGTGCTCCAGTCAATTATCCACCGCAGATGCCACCAAATGGTTCTGCTTCTGGTGCGCCGCCGGCGCTGAACCACTTGTTCCCGTCGTTCGCTCCGCCGCCTCCACCTCCGCAGTTTGCGCCGCCACCTCGATCGTCATTCAAGCCGAGCATCGGGTACACGTCCGTGACGACAACGCGTCAAAAGAAATAGATAGATAAGTTTTCTCAACAAGTAATTTGCATGCTTCATCCAAGCGAATGGAAATTGGTTGTGGTTTGTTTCTTAACATCCGGGAAACACATCCGAACACTCTCAAATCGTAAACCAATCTCGTTTTCCTTCACCATCTCTCTGCATGTGAACCATAACGAAGGAGCTCACTCTCATCACACGACGAACTACACATTTAACTCCGCTTCGCTTTCGGATCCTTGAGCTTGTTGTCGATTTCTTCCCACGCTTTCCCGCGAATACTGAAGAGCCGATTCGCACGCTCCGCAAGTGAGCCGCTACAAAAAACCAATTTCAACATTGTAGCGTGAGAAAAGGGAATTCCAGAAGAACACAAGGCTGTAAAAAATATCAATGGGCTTACCCGCATTTCAGTCCTCGGTGTTGAAGTTCCTGCTTCAGTGCCTCAAGCCCGAGTTTCTCGAGTTGGTCTGGACTCTCGAAGTTGTTCAGATCGATTGGCTCATGAGGAGGTCGCGCTTCTTGTTCAAGCTTTTCAGTCGCGGTCACAGGCACGACAGTCTCACCATTGGTCAAATTCTCACTGGAGGTTGTCGTCTTCTTGCCACTGTCGGCGGTGATGGCATCAATAACCAACTGAGATCCCTCTTCTTGGTACAAGAAAGGTTGGGCTCCAATGTTCACCAGCAAGATCTCGGTCTGCTCGACGCTAATCGCTGGGAAGAAGCCCTTCTGCTTGAGATTCGCCGTGTCGAGACACTGAATTCCCTCAAATGCGACGCCCAACGCTTCACCATTCTTAGAAAACGAAATCTTGCCTTCATCCAGGTCCAAAAGACACCCGATGACGTCGTTCTTCTCCCAGGACGACCCGAACTCACTCTCTTGGCCATTCGTCCACTTCAACTGTCGGCTGCCGTCGTACGACCATGAGCGCACGTGATCACCGACACCGTTTCCGGTCTCCGAGTTGGCAGCAAACGTTCCGTCCGCCCAGCCAATCTGAATGACGCCGTCCGTGATGAGTCGAACCTCGTAGTACCACTTCCCAGTGGTCACGCGACAGCCAAACACAATGGCAGTGCCAAAGTTGCTTTGTCCTCGAAGCTCACAGAGTCCGTGCTTGAAGGTCGTGCCGACGTTTCCACCCATGGGTACCAGCCAGAACTCGGACGCGGCATCCGATGAGCGCACTGACACGTGCGTGGCATCAGGTGGCAAAACGCGCGCCTCTTCTAAAATGGCCTGCTTCGCCTGCAGCTTATTCTTTGCGTTGCGCTTACGCATTCCTTGGCGGATCGCATCACCAATGTCGTCTGGGATCTCGCGCTCGTAGTCGACGTAGCTCTGCAGCTCCTGTTGTTTCTTCTGATACGCTTCCTCTTTCTTTGATTTCTTGAACTCCGTCAGCCCCACGCCTCGTAGTTCTTCTTCACCGTGCGCGTAATCGCAGTCTCGTCCACGAGGACAGCCCCACCAGCGTGGCGCATTCGGAGGTGCCGATCGCCCGTTTTCACGTGCTTGAACCCAACTTTTACAGAGAACCGTGTTGCGGCGGCGCTTCATGTAGGACTTCTTGACGCCTTCAGCCCACGATGGCGTCGCCAAGTACCACCCAGGGATGCCGCTTGGTGTCTCTTCATCCATGATCTCCTGGTCCGTGACGCCCTGCTTCTTGCGCTGCTCGCGTGCCTCGCCGTCATCGCGCCACTTCTGGACAGCGATCTCTTGGTTCACATGCCGCAATCGACGACCATTGAGGTCGCGACATGCACCGAAGCTCGTCGTCGCCTTTGCACCAGCTCCTTTACCGCTGCTTCGGAGCATGGCACCAAAACCACCTTTACCGCCGCGCAAGCCGCCACTCAATCGAGCACGCACCAGCACGGGGAGGCTCGGCACCAGCGCATTCTCAACGAGCTTCTTGCCATTCGCGTAGAGATCCAAGAGACCCGCTGGGACTCCCTCAAGCGCCTGTACCTGCTTCTTGACCGCATCGACAGTCGCTTGCGCACTCGGTAGCGAGATGCAGAGAGTGCGGTTGAACTGCACGAGGAACTCGATTTCGTCTGCCATCTTCGCTGCTTCCGATCGGATTCACGCTGTCGATTGCTTTTGCTTTTGCTTTTGTTTTGGTTGTGTTGTGTGGTGCCTTCAAGAACTCCTTGGACTACATATGCAAATAATTTTGAAATTGAATATTTGTTTGTAAATGAAGAATAATATACGACAAAATTGTAGCTTCGTTATCTAAAAGCTGTATATTCTCGATTTATCAATATGAAAGCGACTATATTTGTAGATCATGAAATGCAGTTGAACTTTCCATCCAAGATCAATTGCTGTTCACAGGAATCATTTTGTGGATTGGAAGAGTGCGGACATGGTAGCAAACGCGACGCGAATGGTTGCGGCGTCGCTCCTGGCGGCGACCGCTGCTGCGGCGGCAGGAGAACACGCGAGTGTACGTACACACACAACCACATAGTATTTGCTGTGGCGTCACTGTGTACTCACTCACCTCATCGTCGTGACCATTAATGATGCTTTCTTTTCTTCAGGACGCTGCTGGGAAGCTGGGCTTTCAACCCATTTGGGGTGTCGCGCTCGCGCTCGCGCTCGCTGTCGTCGTTGTGACGCAGCTCGCGCTGCACTTTAAGTCATCGTCGACGACGGCGGGACCAAATGCTAACAGCAAGTGGCAGGAAAAAGAACAAGTTCAGTCGGTGCTGCAAAAGGATGAAGCGCTTGAGCGTCAAGCTGAAGCTAGCCGACAGGTATATCCTGAGGGTGCGTTGGTGAACACCAAGGCGCACGGAACGGTGAAGGTTCTCGCGTATGATGCGGAAAGCGAGACGTACAAAGTGGAGGCCAGCGGTGAAGACAGAGCGAAGACTGTGAATCTGCACGAACAAGAGATTGAAGCCACCGAAGTCGCGGATTTTTACATGTACCCGATCAAGTCGTGTGCTGGAATTCGCCTCAACTCGGTGGACATTACTGGTAAGATTGCTGTTTGCTTGCTTCAGGATCCAGTATAGTGTTACTCATAATGCTCACTTTGTGGTGGTTTTGATCACAGCGAAAGGGATCTTGCACGATCGAAGCTGGATGTTTGCGGACGAAGATGGCAAGTTCATCACCCAGAGACGTTACCACAAGATGGCTTTGATCGCCCCCAAGCTTTTGCCGAACATCGAGAACCCAAAGGTTTGATCTTAATTCATCGCTATATTGTGCATGGAAGTCTCTAACCTTGTGAGTGCTTTTTTGTTATATCCTATTAGTCGATCTTGCTCACTGCGCCAGGGATAGACGACCTCGAAGTACCGATTCTTCGTGAAGGAAATGGGAAGGAAGCCGACGTGCGCGTTTGGGGCTCAAACATGGTTGCGATTGACCAAGGAGAGTGTGCGTCTGAATGGATCAACACTTTCCTGGCTGATGTTCGTCGCGACAGAAAGTTGCGCTTTTTCCGTGTGAAGGATTCGTTCAAGCGCGCGACGGATCCAAAATACGCCCCTGATCACGAAACGGGTAAACCTGATGTCATGATTCCCATTGTAATATTTGGGTATGCTGTACTTACGATGTTTGACTGCTCCTTCAGGATTTGCGGACGGGTTTCCGTTTTTGCTGGCATTGGAGTCGTCCTTGGATGAACTGAACAAGTCACTTGATCACTCGGTCCCGATGAACCGTTTCCGCCCAAAGTATGTTAAACGACACGAGCTGCTGTTGATGTATTCCTGCGACTGATGATATGTTCTTTCATGCTGTAGCATTGTGCTCAAGGGAAGTCCTCCGTTTGCTGATGAGTACTGGAACTGCTTGGTGATTGACGGCATTCTATTTCGCAATGTCAAGCCGTGCTCTCGTTGTAACCTTCCATGCGTCGACCAAGCAACTGGTATCAGTGATCCTAACCGAGAGCCATCCAAAACGTTGACCAGACTTCGCAATGGTGAGTTGTTGGGCTTTACGGATGGAAAGAAGTTTGAATGCTACTTCGGATCCAACCTCGTGGCTGAACGCGTTGGAACGCTCAAAGTAGGGGCACATGTGAAAGTGTTGACGTTGAAGAACGAAATTATTGCTTAGTAAAAGAAAGTATCAATAAGTACGTCGGGGTCACGACTACCAGGTATCATCGTCAAATGCACTTTTCATTTCTATGTTAGTTTAGTTCAGTTTAATTATGTTTGTTCTTGTAGCGATCACCTCCGCGCACGCTGGGAAGTGAGCAAGCTGAGCTGGAATTGCTGAGACCACAGGTTGGACTATCAGCACTTGCACTGCACGTCATCTCTGACTCCTTTTCTCTCATCGATACAGATCTCGACGGCGAAGCTGGCGCAGCTGCGACTGAAGCGACGTCAATCTCTTTCCTTGGGTCAGGTGAGCGGTGTGACGTTATCAACATTTCGATCTTCACTGGCGATGCTCCTTGCTCGGAAGGTACTCGCGGATGAAGGTTCAGTGGCACTATCTTCACAGGAGACGGTGAATCGTGGCTTTCTTTTGGCTTTGGGAAGTGCTCACCTGTTGGGGTTGGGCGTGGATGAACAGGCTCAAGGTTTGCGTGATGGTCTCCAACTCGTGGTGATTTTGGAGATGCCAGAGCGTGGTCTAAGATTTTTGAGCCACTGTGCGACAGCCTTCGAGCACTTGGTGACTTTCCCAGTTTCTGCAGAGATTCAAGATTGAGCTCCAAGCGTTTTGGCGCGTGCCAGTCCCGTACCAGCATTGCGATGAAATCAGCATGCTTGGTCAGTGACGTGCTAGCCGAGTTGCTAATGTGGAAGATCGCCATCGCCGCTCTTGAGCACACAGCGTCAAACAGTGCGGCACCGCTGATTTCGTTTGCAAAGCTGATGCCAACGCCTCCCTCAATCAGTCCGACTTTCTTTTGAAAAACTCGCAAGCAGCTCAAGAGACGATCGAGCGACCGACCCACGTACACCGGGAGTCGATGGAGTGCTTTAGAAGCCTTGACTGCGTTGGACTCGCCATCGTGAGCAGTTACAGCGTCCACGGTGTTTGCGTCAAGCATAGGCTCCACCAAGTGCTCCAGCCAATCCAAAAGCAGCACTGGATAATACGCGACGGTGGTGCACAGGCTGGTTGCTTCTTCCCAGTTTGTTTCCCCGACGTTGAAGGCAACCTTGATTGGGAACAGCTCCTCCTGTGATATGTGCCGCGACAAGCCACTCAGCGAAAGCGAAGGCACTGGCGACGGCGGTGTTGGAGACAAAGATTTCGATCCAGGATTCGCAGTGTTGATGAGGTCGCTCGCTCGTCCGTCGCCGACATTTCCGCCGTTCTCCGTGGCGTTCCCTTCGAAGATACCCTTCGTGTGCGACTCTTGGATACCTTGAAAGTCCGCTACGAGTTTGCCGTCAATTTGGGGAAATGGGATGTGGTTGATGAATGCGTGGATGACTTGGGCAGGTTGCGAGTCTGCAGCCTTTTCGACTTCCTCGCACAGAAAATCGAGCACTTTTGGCAACGCGAGTCGGGTTCCCGACGTTTTCTCGCCATGCACCGTTCGATTTTGCTGCTCAATCATCTCGCCAACGCTGAAGCGATCGTGTATGTACGGGAGCGCGAACACCACCTTTGACGCGTTAAAGTACTCGTGAAAGCTGTGCACGAACTTGGCTTGCGCGGACGTTTGAACGGAACCCGGGCGATCGCGTCGTACAATCTTGATGGCTTGGTCAGGCGAGATGTTGTGCATGAATATCAGCGCGCAGGCGATCGACAGTCCAGTGCGACCGTACCCAGCGTGACAATGAACGGCAATCTACAAAAGTACGTAAGTTGATACTTTTAGTTTGGACACATTTAGGTAGAGATTTGGTGATTGCGGCTTACTTTTTGGTGTCCTTCAAGCAGAATCGATGCCATGACTTTGACGATGTCCATCATGTACGGCAGCGTGGG
Source organism: Pythium sp. MPC-2022a (assembly GCA_038050625.1). Lineage (NCBI taxonomy): Eukaryota > Oomycota > Peronosporomycetes > Pythiales > Pythiaceae > Pythium > Pythium sp. MPC-2022a. The sequence continues at coordinate 39,618 of JALBZB010000140.1, forward strand.
AGTTGTCATATCCTCCCATCCAAAGTTGTAGAAGCGAACTGTTTTGCAAACGAGACAACCAAGCGGTTAGATTGCAAGTAAGTCAAGAAGCACGAATTCTTCAAGGCAGCGACTACGTACTATTGTGCGCCATGAGATCCTTTTCGGGGTCGTACGGGAAGCCGCTTGGGCCAAGTCCGTCACCACAGTAAGGGTGCTCTCCGGGGAGAGTCAGGTTGAAGACTGCAGATATGCGCAACCTACAGCATGCAAACAAGATCTGCGTTATGATCCAGTGGCTGGTGGTGATGCTGAGAACAAGCTGTGACTTGCTTACTTTTGGAACTGCTGGGCAATCTGGTAGTCCTTCATCAGTCGAGACGACGGTCGCATCATGCCCAAGACGCGGTCGGTAACCCAGTCGGCGTGGAGTCCAAGAACAGGCGAGTCAGTCTTCACCAGCGCGGCGCTTTCGCTACAGCGTTTGCACTTCGCGCCGCCACAAAGCCGACATTTCACAGTCAGCGTCTTTTCCCATTCTCGAGCCTTCACAGGGGACCCCATGATGATAAGCTGAAGCAGCTCAAGGCTCAACCGACCAACTGAAAAATGATATGATGAACTGAGCAGAGTTGATGCCTTTCGTCTCGCAGCGGTTCATCCAAGTCGCGCTCGCACCGAGTACAAGCGCGATAAGGTAAGATTAAGAACATTCCTGACACTGTGCCTCTGTGTTCTGCTTCTGGTTTGTAGCTAAAAATCGATCTGTCATTTTCGTGTAGCCGTCCCGAAAGGCCGTGCGCCTATATCCTATATCAATGCGATGCTGCGCTTCACTTAATGCGCTTTATCCGAAAATACATACGCCCTTCGGCTTCTTGAACGTTGAGCGCCACAAACGCGAGAGTTTCATTTCGCTCGTTTCAAGATCTGACGCCGTCCGTCTATGTTTTCAAAAGCTCACCAAGCAAAGTCGTTTGTGCTTGGGGCTTAATGCTCATCAAAGAGTGCAGGCTGTGATCCCAGCTTCCCGTTTTGCTGCTGTTTGCTCGCTGCCTCAACACACCCAGCCACGTGGGACACAAATATAACCAGGAGCGAGCGAATTACCGCACGTGGTCGACCTTCGTCTCAAGCTTTCCTGATCAGCAACAAAGCAGATTTTTTTGAGATGGACCCAAATATCGTTATCAATATCGTCAAATGCGTCAGGATGGCTGGCTGGTGGGTGAGTGGAGACGCATCGCTATCGATTGGTAGGTATAAAAATACTGAACGTTTGCTATTTATTGATTCGAACTCGTTTCGATGAACCTCTCTCACTCTTTTTACTTTGCTGACACAACAGCAGGCAACCTGAACACAAAGTGGCTTCTGCTGTTTCCATCAGGTCTTCTTTACAATTGTCGTCAACCGCTGACTGCTTTGGCCAAGAAGGATGAGGCACTTTCAAGCGCGGAACCCAATTCTCAACGCTCCCGCTGCGAATGCCTCTCCTCTAAATACCGTGTCGGGAGACAGAGTCATGGCAGCGAGTGTCGCGGAGCGCCGATTGATGAAGAAAGTGGCCCAGCCCGAGCACGCTTACACAGGGTAAGCTCACCTGCCAAACTTGCTGCCACAAGCTGGCTCGAAAATGGTTTTTGTACTGATTTCTTGGCACAATTTTGCTTGTTTAGATGTGTCCCGCAGCGTGAAGAGTTCGAGATTGACGACCAACCAGTCAAGAGAAACCCGCCGATCCTCGGCTACAAAGGCCACCTGCGAAACGCACAGGATCGTATCGGCACGACGTTCACTAATGGACTTAAAGCTGCGACTCGACTACCTGATCCTGTTGGACTTCGAACCAGCAACCAGAAAGACTTTTCAGTAAAGCAACCGTATCACGACAAGAAAGATCGCCGACAGACTCACCACCAACAAGTTCGCTTCCAGGCCCCACCACCTCAGCAAAAGGAGCACTACAGCCCAAACAATCACCCTGCAAATGGAAATACCAAGCCGCAAATGTCGCCTCGCTCAAAATACGGAGCGTTTGAGAATGCCAGCGGCTACGGAGAGTTTCAAGTGAAGCCTCAGATTTCAGAGAGATCTGGCTACGGCGAGTTTGATAATGCGAGTGGCTACGGCGAGTTCCAAAAGCCCACCACAATGCCGGAACAATCAGGCTACGGAGCCTTCGACAATGCAAGTGGGTATGGAGAGTTTCAGACGAAGCCTCAGATGTCTGGGAGGTCTGGGTACGGAGAATTCGATAATGCGAGTGGCTACGGTGAGTTTCAGGCGAAACCTCAGATGTCTGGACGATCCGGATATGGAGAATTCGATAATGCGAGCGGCTACGGCGAATTCCAAGCTAAGCCGGCGACAATGTCAAAGAGATCTGGATATGGAGCTTTTGATAACGCAAGTGGCTACGGTGAGTTTCTAGCGAAACCGCCTCAAATGTCTGGCCGATCTGGATATGGGGAGTTTGAGAATGCGAGCGGCTACGGGGAGTTCTTGGCAAAGCCTCAGATGTCCCCACGCTCTGCGTACGGAGCGTTCGATAATGCGAGTGGGTACGGCGAGTTCCAGGAAGCGCCACCAATATCTGGAAGATCCGGGTATGGTGCTTTTGAAGATGCAAGTGGCTACGGTGAGTTTGGAGCTCCTCCGCCTCCGAGTTCAGTAGCGTATGGTGTCTTTGAGGACGCGAGCGGGTACGGGGAGTTCATGGAAGCTCCACAAGAAAAACAGCACGAGTCTTCCCCAAGCAGGGGCCAGCAATCAAAGAATCCAGCAGGTTTTGTGCTCAAATACTCGGAATCCTTGGACAAAAAGTACCAGCAAGCAATCAAAGCGGTCGGTGGGAAAGCAAATGCGCTCAAGCTTTGGCATGCAGCAGCTGCGACGATCTCCTGCCGCCACCGCAAGCGCACCGAGTTGCTCCAGAGCATCCGACGCAGCTTTGAGAAACGAGAATCCGAGAGTACGAAGGAAGCCCGCGGGAATGTTGTCGATTTGCCATCTATTTTCATGTTCTAACCCAGCAACGTTGGATTTGTGCTTGCTTGCCCAATTTTGTAGACGGCGGAAAGATGACGAAAGCAGACCTGAAAGAAGCGCTGCAAAGCTTGGCGTGCGTGTTCACCGACGACCAGGTCAGTGAAGTTGTTACGCTTTGCACTATGTGTGAGGATGGAGATGGAATGTGCAATGGGGTATTCTCACGACTGGCTTTGTATCTGGATGAGCAGGCCACCGCGCTCTTTGGTCTATACGACACGCACTGCAAAGGTACGCTACGCTCTTCACTATTGACAATAATGACCACAAAGGAATCCACTCACACAATGCTATTGTCGATTTGATGGCCTAGGAACTGTGCCGATGGACACCTTGCTCATCGCATTGGCTGACTGCCTTTAGAGCAAGACGATGACGAAAGAATAATAAGTTATGTCTTGAACATTACCAAGTGCGTGTGTGTCTATCCTACCAGAAGAAGGGGGGTTCGTTTCCTCGTCTTATGTGAAGACTATTCATAGTAGGAAGGAGCTCGATCTCTAGGCTCTCTCATATGCCGCCATCTCATCGGGGGGGTCGCTCTCCACGTCGTCCAGGTCCAGTGCCACGGCGTGGTCATGCGTCCGCAACAGAAGCGCGACGCAGATCAATAACACCAACAGCAAGAAGCACGTGACGCTCCACGCGATGCCAAAACCCTGACTCCACTGGACGGTCTCATGCAAGAGCGTGGTTCTGCAGGAGCTATACGGAGAAGACACTGCTGCTGCCACGGCATCCTCAGCGGCGGTGTTGGAATCATTAACTGATGAGCTACAGAACGAGACTGTCGAAGCACTGAAGCCGCAGTTGCCTTGCGTCCACGACACGACAGACTCAAACTCGTCGTAGTCCTTACTTCCCTCGCAGTATGCGCACAACTGGTTCCATTCTGAAGACAGTGACGACGATGAGTTATTCGCAGTACTTGAAACCTGAGCCTGTTTGCAGATCGCTGACGCACCATTACTAACTCCAGTACTATTGTCAGCCGCCGCACTCGCGGCCAGGTTGCCGAGTCCAAACGCCAGCAGCTCATTCAGCGTCGCGTGGTCACAGAAGTAGGCTCTCTGGGCGTCGCAATAGATCGCGTTGAAGTGCGTCTCAACCTTGGCTTCCTTGCTGGCATTCGCATTCACACTGGTATTCATCTCCACCGCCGCTGAAGTGTAGGGCTTCTTGCGCCAGCTTGCCGCCTCGCTGCTCACTTGGAACGCCGAGATGACGAGAAACACCATCGCGACAAGCGTGAGCGTGAGCGCCATGCCGTATACGATGAGCAGCTTCTTGATGCGCAGCAGCGTCACAATCGAGCCGAACACAACGAGTCCGAGTAACACACCGCCGACCACGAGCATGCCCGTGGTAAACGTGTCGGTGTACCGGTCGAAGGTGCCGCGCACCACGTCAATCCATTTAGAGTGCACGAGCTGCGCGCGGAAGTGCAGCATGAGCGCTGCGACCGCCACGAGCGCCGCGTTCACGACCGCGAGCACGAAGAAGTCGCGCGAACAGCAGCGCCGGTGCACGTAGAGCTCCTGCGGCGCCATTCTTGCGTGGTTATGGATAGGTATAGGAGACGATTAATTGAATAGTGATCAACTCATGGACATACGGACATAGAAAGAGAGAGCGGCGCATATGGATGGATCGTTTGTATGTTCTCCATGCGTCTGTGCGAGCGCATTCTGTGGCGATGAACGCGAAAGACTTGGATATATGAAGGGTTCAAAAATCCAGCGGAAATAAATAAGCATGACCTCTCGCTGTAGGTCACTACTAATTATCAAAGCATAAATGGGTCATATATATACAATCTTTCATATACTGCTGTGTACAGAGGGTATTGAATTGAATTTCAGGCTGTTGTATGTGAAAATGAGCTGTTGGGTTTTCGTTTTTGTACCCATATTTTCCTCCGCCCGAAATTTTCAGTGTTTGGGTAATAATGACGATGACCAAGTGATCTGTGGCTCCATTTTCGCTTGTGTCGACACTCCGTGGGGCTTGCTTTGACGCAGATATGAAAGTTGCCAGGATGAAATAAATTGCAGCCAGGTCACCAGGAGCCAGCAGTCTGAGCCTCGTTCGTACCACTAAACACAGCCCAGCAGAACTTGACAACCATTGTCACAAGCACCTCGGTCCTAGGTTGAACCAGCTATGGGGACTTCACAATTTGAGATCTTTCATACATTATTATCGTCCATTTAGGTGAGTTCTACCTGACCTACTGCTGTACTACTATGCTACCCTCATTCGTAGCGGTGGTTGTGGATTTTTTCCTTCTCAAACCATCTTGTCTAGTTTGATGGCGCTGGGCGGAAGCCCTCGTACGCATTGAGCACGTTCAGGCGGCCGTGGCCGTACTGGTTGTTTGGCCACGCCTGGTCCGAGGTGGCGCCGCACGTGTAGTTGCTGTACGCCAGACCCTTCTGATCTGTGGTGGTGTACAGCGCGACCTTGACTTCGTCGATCGTGAAGTCCGGCTGCGCGCTGAGCACGAGAGCGACGGCGCCAGTCACGTGAGGAGCGGCCATCGAGGTACCCGAGATGGTCATGTACTCGGTGTCGCTCGTGTTCGTAGCGGCGCGCACGAGACGACCTGGGGCAGCGATGTCTGGCTTGCGACGGCCGCCAATGACGGTTGGTCCCTTGCCACTGAAGTCAGCGAGACCGTCCGTCATCGTGGAGGCACCAACACCGATGACGTTCGAGTAGTCACCAGGGGAGCCGGCGGTGCCACAGCCCTTGCGACCGCTGTTACCGGCAGAGAACACCGGTACGATGCCGGCCTTGACCCAGGCATCGACCGCAGGCTTGAACCATGGACGGCCACCCGCGCCACCCCAACTGTTGTTGATCACGCGAGGCGCCTTGCTGCAGTCCGCGTTCTCGCCGTTAGTGTCCGTTGGGCAGAGCATGAACTGCGCGCAGGCGGTCAGGTCTTCTTCCGAGCAGCCGACCTCCGGACCTTCATCACCTTCGTACCAGCGGCAGCCCTTACAGGCAACCCACTGGGCACCTGGCGCAACACCGACACCCTTGGCACCAGCGATGGTCGCCATGGTGTGCGAGCCGTGACCGTCAATGTCGTATGGCTCGGCGGAGTGGAGCTCCGGGTCGTACCAGCCGTTCTTGCCGAGGAAGTTGCGCTTGAGCGTCTCGTGGGTACCACGGACGCCCGTGTCGATGTTGGCGACGATCACACCCTGACCGATGTTGCCATCCGCCCAGACCTTGTTGGCACCGATGATCTTGATACCCCATTCCTGGCCGACGA
>JALBZB010000141.1:0-45819 GCA_038050625.1 Pythium sp. MPC-2022a
TCTTTCATGGATACTGCTAATTGGGTGTGCTGGCGAATGTACCCATAGATGAGGCTCTTCTTTTCGCCAACCTCCACCATATTCCGAACGTCATCGACGACTGGGTCATCCTTGGGAATGACTCGGTTCTGAGAGTAGTTACGAGGTGGCTCTCGTTCTACCTCATGATTATGGAATAAGAACTGATCACTCTGAGGGAATTGGATGAGCCATACACCCAAGACCGTGCGAGATAGGCTACGAAGCGAAACTGGCATTCGTGCAGCGTACATTCTGGAGGGTACGCACACCAGTGCTTCGCGATCTTTTCTGCCAACCGTGCGTGCAAATGTAGCGCTGTTTGTAGATTTTGTAGTTCTCAGGGACTCGCTGTGCTGCTGTGCCGAGCTTCGTTTGGCTAATCTGCTTGTTCCGTGCCTTGGCGCTTACTGTCTCCTTGATCACGACTTTCATGTGAGTTGCTCATATGTACTCTCATGTACAACTTCAGCTCATCCCAGGAGCCATGCGTCTCGTGGGTCCCTGCCACCGCCACGCTGACTTCCATGAGTCGAGCTTTCCATTTTGGGGGGACAATTGAACGTGACTGGGGACGGTGATCATCGTTTCCGCCGCTCATTTCGCCTTCAGCGTCGCTATCGCCGATATTCTCAACGTGGATAGCGTTGAGAATATCATCGTCTGAAGTTTCTTCGCTGAAGCTCAGTTCTTCTTCGGAGCTTTCGGAATCAGTCATTCCTTTCTCTCGCACAGCAAGTATGTGCACCAGGAGCGAGCACACGTTTTTTCGAGTTGAACGTGTGCGAGGTGGCATGTCGGGTGTCTATTGAACACAAATACAGCATCGTTATCAGTATGCGTACCAAAATTGCAACGTGTTGCGTTCAACTTAGCACAGCCTCTTTAACATCCGTGTGAATTTTACGTTACGCAAATCATATCAGATATCCATGCGAGTTTTTACGTTATGAGCAAATCTTGGCAGATCCATAGTTTAATCAAGTCAAATGACAAGATCTGAAGACCTGTCTAATCTTTACTAACATCTTGACAGTCACACAGTTCAATCAAGTCACCTGCCTTGCTTTTGAGTTTACCAGCCTGGTTGTGCAGATTCTGTGAAAAATTGAGAAGGTTCCTCGTTCGACTTTTTACACTGTAACTATCGGAGATCGCTCTGGTTGTCGTATATACGAATACGCTTGGAATGGAATGGAGTGCATGGGCAACTAACGCACATGCTGGTGCTGGTTGTTGTTCACTCTATATTTCTCTTAAGTGTGTCTTCTGGTTAATAGACACTTGCTTGGTACTGTACGATCCCTTTTTAAAGGGGAAATCGTTTATCCGATTCCACATGGTGTGGTCCACCCGACCCGCCATTTTTGATTTTTGAGGTGGCGAGGCGCATCATTTTTGCAATTTGAACCGCGCGAAAGGCGTGAACAACCACGAGAAAGAGAAGAGGAGAAATGCTGCGCGGCGGGATCTGCCGCTCACCGCTATCGTCCTCCGACGAGGAGGAAGGAGGAAATGATGAAGTGAAGGAGCCAGAGGACGAAGAGATGATCGAGACAGAGGCGAACTTTGCGCTGACAGCTCAGCAGAAGCGCCGTAGCAGGAGTGCTCCAAATGCGGTCGCCGTGGGAAAGCGAGCCCAGCGCAAGACAAAGCCCGCGCCGAGAGACGTGGCTGCTGCGGCTAGCAGTGCCACCAAGGCCTATGCCGCCAGCGTAACCAGCAGCAGCAGCAAGAGTCGGCCCAAGAAAGCGACCAGCATCCCGAAAGTCCAGGTATGTGTCTGTGCTCGTTTGTGCTCGTTTGTGCGTCGATCTTTGAAAGTGTGTGACTCTGTGGGTGTCCAGCGAATAACGTTGTGTTTGGAATGGTGTAACAGGTCCGCGCTGTTGTCCCGTCGCTACCAGTTGTATGGAGCGCGAAAGAGCTGATTCGCGATGCGGATGAGAAGCTCGTGCAGTACCTCGCAGAGCAACTGGACGAGCGCCACCAGGCGCAGATCGCGAGCGAGTTTGGCTTTGGACAAGGGTACATGGTGCGAGCGCCGACTGCGAGTGCGTGGAAGCGCAAGAAAGAGCGCGCGCGACTGACCGAGTTGTTGCTGGCGCTTGGCTTCACGGCGATGGCGAGCGTGAACCGCTACTTGTACCGCATCGCAAGTCTGCGCGCAGACATCATTCTCCACGAGCTGCACCGACGCGTGCTACCAAAACTCACTGCGTACGTTCTTGTCGACAGCTTGTTGTGTATGATGTGTTGTGGCTGGCGGCTTCTCACTCGTGTATGTATTACTCTTTTTGATGCAGGGACGGTGAAGACGATAACGAACAAGAGGAGATGGATGTCAACATGAACGCGAAAAAGCGGAACACTAGCCGCAAATCTATGGCAGCAGCAGCAGCAGCAAACAAAGCGCTTCTTGACACGACTTTGACGATGGACTCACTCGAGGACGAACCGAGTCTGCAGCCATACAAGGACCTGTTCAGCACCCTTGATGCGCAGAAACTGGAGATCCTGTCGCTCTCGGAGCATGACCGCATGCTCTCGTCATCGCGCCACATGGAGATCGCAGACGCTATGGAAGAAGTTCTCGCCCAGCCGTCTGTGCGCAAGGAGAAAAGCCGTGCGCGACGCCTTTCTCGTCTCGGACGCATCGCTGGACGGAGGATCTCGCTCGTGCCGATCGCGCACTCGGCGCTTCCGTCGCTGGTGGAGGATGACTTGGAGTGGGACGAAGACGAAGCGGAAGACGACCTGGCGCCACTGCTATCGCGTGAATCTGCAGGCGCAGGGTTGCACACTGCTGATAGAGATTCGGTGGGGCTGCTATCACTTGGCCGAGCTTCAGCTGGACAACTCTCTCTCGGAGGACGATTGTCCTCACTCACACGTTCATCGCTGACGAGAGATTCATTGACAAGAGCTTCATCGTCATCATTGGCAAAGAAATCGAGAGCGTCGTTGTCATTCAGTGGTGCAAGACGGTCGTCCTTGGACCAGAAGCACCACGTGCAGCTGAAGCTGCAGCAGAAGAAGATCCTGGTGGACAATGTACTCCGACTTGTGCTGCACTCGCGCGTCTTACCCATCGCGACGCTGCGAAACGTGCTGCGGAATGTCTCGGCGTCGTGGAGAAACATCACCAACATGTACGTTCTTGTCTACTGTTGCTGGTACTGGTATTGACGTGCTAATGTTCTTTCATGTGCTCGTGTTATACCTAACTTTTTGCAGTGCATATGCGTGGGCAATGGCGAACTACTCAAAGTACGTTTTTTCCCTGACTCTGTCACCGCGTGCAAGGTGTGTTTGTCTTTGCTAACTCTTGTACGTTGCCAGTCAATCGCGTAAATTGATGATCGACGTGTATCACGACTATCCTCGCGGTCACTACCTCTCGGATGGTGCGTACAAGGAAGTCCACAAAGTGTTTTCCACCCGCCACAAGCGGCTCGAAGCCATCAGTGTCATGGACATCGCCGCCATCGAAAGCACTGGCAACCAGGTACGAGCCAAATTCTAAGTAAAAGCTGTCTCACAAGTGATCTCTGCTGCTAACTGACTATCGACCCGATGCGTCTTATCCTATACCTGAGCAGAGTGTTGTTCGGCAAGAGATCGCGCACACGATCCTGCTCTCGGAGCTGGTCCAGACCAAGTTTTGTCCAAACTTTTTGCAGATCTACGACATGTTTGTGTCCCCAGACCGTCCGCGAGCCGACCGGTGGGGAAGCGCCGAACACCGCAAGCCGAGCGACATCCTCACGGACAGAAGACTCAGCGTCGACCCTGCATCGCTTGCTGCTTTCCGCTCCTCTATGACAGGAACCAATGGCGGAGCTAGTGGGCTGTATCAGTACATCCAGATGGAGTTCTGTGATGGTGGCGACCTCGAGGACTTTATCAGTTTGCAGCACGACAAGCTGCTGCCGTTGAAGACCGTCGTGGTGCCGTTTTTCTTCCAGATGGTGTTCAGTTTGTACTGCGCTCGTGAACGCTTCCACTTTCGCCATTGCGACATCAAGGTATGTCAATCCAATAGTGCTTGTGCCTGTTTAGAGTTGCAAAGTCACGAGCCATATCACTTATGTCTCTGTATCTTTTGTGTATTAGCTACTCAATTTTTTCCTGAAAGACATTGATCGCCAGGAGTTGTTTAACAAGCAAAAAGGAGAAGACATGGTTCTGGCATACTATGTCGAGGACAAATCGTTCGAGCTACGTCTCCCAGCCACGTTCTCGTACTGGATCAAACTCGCAGACTACGGAACTGCTGAGTCGAGTGCCGAGACACTCGGCAAACCAGTGGCGCTGGACCAGTTCACGACACTCGAGAACTCGCCGATCGAGTTTTTGCTGGAAGGTGATGCCGCTGAGCAGTCTTTCGCTGCCGACACCTTTTCGCTCGGACTGAGTCTGCTTCACCTGTTTACTGGAAGGTACTCGGACAGCTATGGTGTTGCAATGTGGTGACCACTTGAAGACATTATTGATGTCAACTAACTGTTGTTTTTGTTTATTTGTAGTGCACCTTATGAAGAAATTCTCGAGAGTGTGCGTTGTCCAGCTGATCTGCTGCAAGACTTGAAATATGTCTGGACGGTGCGTTCACTGCTCGCTATTGAGTAACTTTGGAACTTTTCATGCACGGGATGTAACATGCTGATGTGCTTGCTGCTTGTTGTTATAAAAAACGCAGAATCCTCGTCGAACCTCGGGTTTCTCCGTGCTCAAGCGCGTGATCAAGGATGACCAGGAGAACGTGTTGTACCACACACTCTACCGATATCTGGTGCTCTTTGGCTTGCCGGAGGAAAATCCAAGTGCTGAGAAAGGACTTGACAAAGTCTGGGAAGTGCTTGTGAAGCACCTTCGACCCGATGCAATGGCCCCAGCAACCGCTTCAGGAAGACGATCGCGAAGCGCTACTGCGTTGGCAAGAGCAGCGAAGAGCCCGAACTCAGTCAAGAGCCTATTTGATCAGGATCGTGCGCAGTACTCGCTGGAGTTTGGCTCGGACCCGATGATCCAGCGTGGTCGCACACGCGTTGGAGCCCTCTCTGGTGGTATGGAGCTGTTGATGAGCCTCGTGCATTTCAATCCGAGAAAGAGACCGACTATGAAGAGTGTGCTGCTGCACCCATTTTTCGTATCGCTGCGGCAGGGGAAATCGCAGCGCCAACCAGATTTTGTCGTCGACGCATACATGCGGAAAGCGGTTGGCGCTGGCGGGACGTTGGTGCCGGATGTATAAACGAGAGACGAGGTAAGTCCACACGATTTGTGTTGAGTGTGTGCACGTGTGTTGCTGTTATAATACACGATAGTTTGAAAAATGTGGCTTCCAGAGCAAAAAATACAGCGGAGATGAATGTGCGTCACATCTGCAGCGGCTGGCTGGCTGGTCATGAATGGCGCGTGTGCGAATTTTTATGCGTCTATGGGTCTATGCGATTTGTGCGTGTGAGTTTTTCCTTCGAACTCGGTCTGTTATCGTCTGTTCCACCCGCGCATGAGACCTTCGACGCGGTGGAACGTGACGCGCATGGGCCGTTTGCTGGTCTTGATTGCCTGGATCACGTCCTCCGGTTTGAGGAACCTGCGGCCGTTCACTTCGACGATGCGAGAGCCGACGAGCACTCCACGCTTATGCGCTGGTCCGCCTGGTGGGAGGTGATAACATACAAGCGTCAATGGTAATGAAGGACAATGGAGTTACATTGAGATGGGCTCGGAGTGTATGCACGCACCTTTGTCGACGTGATGGACGACGCACACAAAGTCCCGCACTTGCAAGGAGCATCCGAGCTCTTTCTCGTCGAACGTGATTTCCAAGTTGATGCTGATCGGCTCTGGCACCGAAGAGATTGTTGGCGCGGCGCGAGTCATCGCCATGGTTGTGCTTGCTTTGATACTGCCAACAGTGGTGGTACTAGCACTGTGGCTCGTACTGTTGCTTGGACGGCAGACAAATCGGAAGAGGATCGGCCGCGGCAACGTGCGCACGAGCTCGACAATCTCCTCAAAGGAAGACGTCTTGACGTCGTTCAGACCGACGATGTAGCTCCCGACGACCACATTGAGCTTCTCAGCCTCGCCACCTGGAGTCACGCGCGTTATCTCAGCAAAGCCGCCTTTGGTTTTCGTCAAACTGAAGCCCAGCGAGAGACCCGGAACGCCCAGGTGACGCTCATACTTGCGCCACACCACGCCAGACTGCACATACAAGAAAGGCAACGTCATGTCCAAGTCAGTATTTGTATCTGAGTACAGCGCTTGTATTGAGCAGAGTGAAGGTCGTGAGTTCAACGTACCGAAGCGCTGACCACGCACTCTTTCGAGTGGGAGTCCAGGTGCTCAAGCGGCACTTGGAAGCGGCACGTTATGCACTTGACAGAGAGCGCGTCTGGGTTTACAGGCGCAGACTTGATGTCGCTAAGGCTGCTGTTGTCGTTCGGTTCGACCACTGCGAGCGCTTGAGGTGGCGACGGAGGAAGCACTACGTAATAACAATTGGAGAATGAAGTAGACAGTCAGCATCCAAAGCTATCTCAAAAGGAGATATGCGGAGTGTACGAGACAAACCTGGTAAAACGATGATCTCGGGCGAGAGCGGAGGCACGCCTTCATCAGCGCTGCTCGTGGGGCTTGCCGTCGAGGCCCTCGCGAGCATCGTTAGGAAATCTGTCGCTGTGAGCGAGCTTGAAGTGTGCGAGCCCATGGCAGCCATCGATATCCTAAATGAACAATTTGAAGAGATTGAGTGGAGGTGCTCAGTTTTAGACACCACCATCACCAGCTCATGTTCTCATTCTTCCATAACACCAACCTGCTTTTGTACGCTTTTGCGACTCCGGTTGTGTATTTCTCTTCTAGTGACAGATCGCTCGTGGACGTCCCTGTGCACACTGCCATCCACTTGGCATTGCCTCCCACCTGTGATGGCAAGAACACAAAACATATCAGCATATTTGCTATAGAAACTGCGCTGCTGAATGAATGAGAGGCTGTGGAGAGTGGGCCTTCGATCTCTATCCTAACCAACATACCTCAAGCGATCGGCGCTCGCTCTGCGACCAACTGTCCATGCCGAGCGACTTAACGAAGCTCACGCTCACACCAAGCGACCGGTGCTTGCCCGCGCACGCGAGGCACACGAGGATCCCGAACGACACCGCCGACCACTGCGGGTAGATCGCCTTGCAGTCCGCACAGCGCTACAAACACCACAAACACTACATCAGCCACCACCGCTGCTACACCACACAGTGCACACAACGTACGTCGTTCCCTGGGAGCAGTCGGATCGCTGCCTCCATGGCCATCGAGAGGTGGTCGCTCCTGGAGTTCCCACCGTAGCCGCTCGTTTCTCGCAGACCGCGCTTGCTGCCATGACCACCAGCAGCAACAACTGAAGCAGCACTTGTGACACTGCCAGTAGAAGAAGAGTAAGAACCACTTTGAGCTGATAAGGCGGACGCGCTACCACTGAGTCTGTTGGCGTCCTGCGCGCTCGGCAGTGGTGCGTGTAGCATGTCGCCTCCCATGCTGCCGAGTCTCTTTGTATGAGAAAGCGCTTCAATTAGACACAACGAGAATGTACCACCACCTGATTGTGTTGTCCTGGCTTGAATAGTGCCCCCTCGCATACCCTATTTTGTAACCCGTCCGTTACAACTAAACACAGAAAAAAGACATGAAGGTTACGTTACACACTCTAAAAACGCTCTTTCTTTGCTTGTTCTTCTTTTTTGAAATGGATCACATTTTGTTGTTGGAAAGTCATCCACGTTCGTAGCTTGATTTTAGTATGCTCGTGTCTGAAACCTCTTTATTATACTCATCAATTTAGAGAGGTATAATTTGATATCAGTAAGTATAAAAAAAATTTTTTACTGGTAAGGCAATTTTTTTATCGGATTTACATTAACGTAAATAGGTCATGTGAAAAAAGTGAAAAAGCACATATATAAAGTGCGCGCTAAAAGTTTAGAAGATTTACGTTTTTCAGCTTTTCTCAAAAACTACTGCAACAAACAACACGAAATGCGGCTCAAATGAATGAGCAAGAAACGAGAAGAAGAATGACACCACGGCAGGGCTACACATCACAGTATTGACGACAGTACAGGAGGGTACTCATTATCAGAGGGAAAGGGGAGTTTCGCTGTCGGCGAAACTTTGGTTTTAAATGCATAATTCTACAAAATTATATCTGCATACTGCGAAACTATAACGGCCGCGTACACAGCATTCATCTACGCGCCGTTGAGTGCTCGAATCACTTTCGAAAAAAATGGGAAGAGCGAAGGAGCTGCCGGCAACTGATGTGCGGGTGATTCAAGGGCTGCGCGCGCAAGGAATGAAGATGAAGATGATCGCAGCTCGTGTCGGCCGTAGCGTGGCTTCAGTGTTACGTGTGTCAAGCGGCACGAGAGCTGACAGTGCAAAATCTCGCTCTGGGAGGCCAAAAAAGGTCACAGAACGACTCGCCAGACAGATAGTCTGAGCGATTTCCGTCGGTAATGTAAGCGCAGCGCAAGCTCAAGCGAGCGTAAACACACCTGTATCCGTCCGTACGGTCCAGAGAACACTCCAAGAGCATCCTGGCATGAATTGGAAGAAGATGAAGCACGGGTCAATCATGAATGCAGTACACATGAAGAACCGGCTTATGTGGACAGCTGAGAAGGCTAACTGAGGCGTCGAGGAGTGGTCCAAGGTCGTGTTTTCCGACGAAAAGAAGTAGAATTTCGATGGGCCAGGCGGTTTGAAGAGCTGCTGACACAATTCCAAGCTTCCTGAGCACGTTGCTGTCAAGCGTCACTCGGGTGGAGGATCGGTGATGGTTTGGGGTGCCTTTTCAAGCGCTATGGAGGCCGAGCTGAAGTTTGTCGACGGCAACCAAGACTCAGCGCAGTACGTTGAGACTCTAGGCAGCCACCTGCTTCCGTTTCTTCGCGAGAAAAATGTCCAAGGTCAAATTTTTCAGCACGACAACGCCCCAAGTCACCGAGCTCGCAACACTCAAGAGTGGTTGAAAGACAATAATGTGGCGGTAATGGCGTGGTCAGCTATGTCTCCTGATCTCAATCCGGTCGAGCATCTTTCGGACATCCTTACGAGGAGTGTGTACGCGAACGGACACCAATACGGACCCAAAGAAGAGCTCAAGGTAGCAATCCTCAAAGCGTGGAATTATATGGACCCTGAGGTGCTCCAAAACTTGTTGCACTCAACGCAAAAGCGCTGTGTCGAGGTTATTAAGCATCATGGTGCGTTTATTACGACTATCTAGCCTGTGCACATAGATGTAAACGCATTTAAAACCAAAGTTTCGCCGACAGCGAAACTCCCCTTTCCCTCTGATAATGAGTACCCTCCTGTACTGTCGTCAATACTGTGATGTGTAGCCCTGCCGTGGTGTCATTCTTCTTCTCGTTTCTTGCTCATTCATTTGAGCCGCATTTCGTGTTGTTTGTTGCAGTAGTTTTTGAGAAAAGCTGAAAAACGTAAATCTTCTAAACTTTTAGCGCGCACTTTATATCGTCCCGAATATGATTCTAACAAGGTTTTCGTAAAGGAATCATCCCGAAAAATATTTGTGCGCTCTTGCTTGCTTGAAATATGCTGTTTTCCGGATGGTAGAGAATAAAAAATAACCCATTTGAAAAGGGAAGATGAGTCTTTCGTCCATGAGGGCCATTTGGCGGGAACAAGATTGGATGGTGGCGGGGGTTTGAAAAGAAAAGCCACCAAATTCACGCACCTGCGCTTGCGCCGCCCACTTTCCTCCTCGCCTGCAGGTCGGCAGCCAAGAAGAAGAAGAAGCCGCCGCCACTTCCCTCTATCCCCCCACTCACTCCACACGCCACCATGACCGACTTCCTCGCGCTCGTGGCGGCGCTCATGTCCAACGACAACACCACGCGCAAGCAGGCCGAAAAGGCCTACGCGCAGTACAAGAGTGAGAACCCACAGGCGCTCGTGCTGCAGCTCGTGCAGCTGCTGCGCGCCGGCCAGGACGCCGAGGCGCGCGCGTTCGCGCCAGTGCTGCTGCGTCCGCTCATCGAGGTCAAGTCGGGCGTGTACGAGAAGCTCGAGCAGCAGGCGCAGCTCACGGTCAAGGCGCAGCTGCTGGAGGCCGTCGCATCCGAGCCCGTGGCGCACATCCGCCGCAAGATCGGCCACTTGATCGCGGAGCTCGCGTCCGTGTCGCAGAAGTTCGGTCAGCCATGGCCCGAACTGCTGAGCGCTGTGTCGGCGCTGACCACGAACGCAGACCCGCTCATGCGCGAGACCGCGTTCGACCTGCTCGCGAAGCTCGCCGAGTATGTCGGAGAGCTGCTCGCGCCGCACAAGGAGAGCTTCTTGACGCTCTTCACCAACTCGCTCAACGACGCGAGCGGTGAGGTGCAGATCGCGAGTCTCAAGGCCGCGTCGTCGTTCCTGCTCACGCTTGAAGACCGCCAGGAGCTCGTCGCGTTCGCGATCATCATCAACCCAATGCTTCGCGTACGTATTTGTATTTGCATTGTATTGCCTGCCTTATGACTATCATGCAATGGAGACTAACGTGCTAATCTTCGCCTTTCTACCGACTATGTAGATCATTGAAGCGCTGCTCAAGGCGGGTGACGAAGCCACGTTCCGCGAAGTGCTCTCTGTGCTCGTGCAGGTGGCTGAGCTGCACCCAAAGTTCTTCCGCAACAACCTGGACGACGTCGGCCGTGCCATGATCTTCATCTCGTCCACGCAGGACCTGGACGCCGACACGCGCGAGCTCGCGGTCGAGTTCTTGCTCTCGCTCGCCGAGAACGCCGGCGGCATGGTGCGCAAGTCGCAATACATTGTGCAGTCCGTCGTGCCGCTCGTGATCCAGATGATGTGCGAGGTCGAGGACGACGAACAGTGGGTCACCAAATTCGACGACCCGGAGACGTTCACCGAGTCAAACGACGCCGAGAACAACATCAGCGAGACCGGTGCCGCCGCGATTGATCGTCTGAGCACATCGCTGGGTGGCAGCGCCGTGCTGCCGGTCGCGATCCCCGTGATCAAGGGCTTGCTCAGCGATGCCGACTGGCGCAAGCGCCGCGCCGCGCTGTACGCGATCTGTCTGCTGGGCGAAGGCTCCAAGGCGCTCATGACCCGCGAATTGGACAACGTGGTCGGCATGGTCGTGCCGTTCCTGAGCGATGTCCACCCGCGCGTGCAGTACGCGGCGCTGCACAGCATCGGTCAGCTCGCCGAGGACTTCGGCGAGGTCGAGAAGGGCAAGAACTTCCAAGCCAAGTTCCACGCCGTGATCCTGCCGGCGCTCACGGCGCTCATCCAGCACGAGCAGGGCGTGCTGCGCACGCGCGCGCTCGCGGCCAGCGTGGTGATCAACTTCTGCAACATCAACGTGTGTAAGGACAAGTACGTGAAGCCGCACAGCCAGGCGCTGCTCGAAGCGCTCTTCAACGCCATGCGCACGTGCCCGCGCCAGGTGCAGGAGCAGGCGATCACGGCGGTCGCGAGCATCGCCAAGGTGATCGGCGAGGAGTTCACGCGCTTCTACGACATCTTCATCCCGCTGGCCAAGGACATGCTGCTGAACGCGCGCGGCAAGGAGTACTCGCTGCTGCGCGGCAAGTCGATGGAGTCGATCGCGCTCATCGGCCAGGCGGTCGGCAAGGAGCGCTTTGTGGGCGACGCGAAGGAGGTGATGGAGATCCTCATCCGCGTGCAGTCAAGCGAGGAGCTGGAAGGACCCGAGGTGCAGTACGTCGCGCAGTCGTGCGTACGCATCGGCAGCATCCTCAAGGGCGACTTCGTGCCGTACCTGCCGCATGTGATCCCGCCGCTGATCAAGCAGGCGCAGATCCAGCCGGACATCGTGCTCACGGACATCGCCGAGGGAGACAGCGAGGAGGACGGCAAGACCGAGGACGGCAAGGACACGGTGACCGTGGACATCCGTGGCGTGGGCAAGAAGCGCTTGCAGATCAACACGAGCGCGCTCGAGGAGAAGACGAACGCGTGCAACATGCTCTACCAGAGCGCGCTCGATCTCGAAGGCGCGTTCTATCCGTACGTGGCTGAGGTCGCCGAGGTGCTCATCCCGCTGCTCAACTTTGAGTACGTCGAGGACATCCGCGTGGTGAGCTCGCTGAGCATGGCCAAGCTGCTCAATGCGGCGATTGACGGCACGATCAACTACGGCTACGGCGCCAGCGCGCCGCACTTCCCACAGCAGCTCTTTGAGAAGTTCCTGGAGCCGCTGCTCAACGGTCTGCAGACCGAGGAGGACCTCGAGTGCCTCGGCGCGTTCGCGGAAGCCACGTCGGCGTGCTTGGAAGTGTGCAAGGACAGCGTCGAGAAGGGCGTGCACGTTGGTGTGCCCCTTGAGCACGTGCCGCGCGTGGTGGACGTGTTCAAGACCGTGGCGACGAGCTCGGCTGAGCGCCTGACCGCGCAGCGCCAGGAGAACCAGCAGGACGAGGACTACGACGAGGAAGAAGCACAGAAGCAGAGCGAGAACGACGAGGTGGAGGAGGGCGTGTTCCGCTCGATGATCGACTCGATCGGCTGGATCATCAAGACCCAAAAGGAGGTGTTCTTCCCGATCTTCAAGATCCACCTGCTGCCGTTCCTCACACCGTTCCTGGAGCTCGGCACGGTAAACGTGCTCCGCGGCCAGGCGATCTGCATGATCGATGACATCATTGAGCACTGCGGCCAGCCAGCGCAGGAGCTCGTACCAGTGTTCCTCAACCACCTCGTCGCGGGTCTGGAGGACACGTCGGCGTCCGTGATCCAGGCGTCCGCGTACGGCATCGGCGTGTGCGCCGAGAAGTGTGGCGCGGCCTTTGAGCCGTTCGCACAGAGCTCGCTCGAGAAGCTCGTGCACCTGATCAGCGTCTCGGCCACCGTGGACGACGAAGAGGTCGGCGCGGCGCGCGACAATGCGGTCAGCGCCGTGTCCAAGATCATCCTGTTCTGCGAGGGCTCGGTGGACGCCGCCAAGCTCTGGTCCGTGTGGCTCACGTGGCTGCCGCTGCGCACCGACGTGCTGGAGGCCCGCGACCTGCACGCGCGCCTCATCGCGCTCGTGGACAGCGGCAACGCGAGCGTGCTCGGCGGCCCGGAGTACGCCAACCTGCCATTGATCCTGAACGCGTTTGCGGCGATTCTCTGTAAGTATCTTGGTGTTGCTGTTATGGAGCTGGTATGTTGCGGATAGTCGTGGTTTCGGTTGCGCTAACGAATTGTTTGTTTGTGTTACTGTGGCCTTTTTTTCAGTGCACGACCCATCGGAGGGCGAGGAAGAGCTCAACGGCGAGGAGGACGAGGACTTCTCCATCATCTCGGAGGAGTCGGTCGTGCAGCTGCGCGCGCTGCTGGCCAAGCTGCAGGCGCAGCTGCCGGCACCAGTGGTGCAAGCGGCGTGGAGCGCGCTCTCGGGCGACGCCCAGCAGGCGCTCGCGCAACTGTAAGCGCATATCAAAATGCCAAACAGCAGCAGCAGGCGTTGGAGTAATAGGAAAATGAAAGTAGGAATATTGGCGACGTGTGCACACATACATACGTAATCGTGCATGAGTCGCCCTGTAGTGGTGAGCAGTTATTAGGACATAAAGAGGAAAATAGATATGAGTTTCGATTGTTTTGTTGGGAAGAGTTCTTCTTTGCTCTGGGTTGTTGGTTGACATGGGCAGTGGTAGTTCGTGTTTCATTTTGATTTGTTGTTGGTGGAGTTGCGACGGCACTGAATGGGTTGACTTGTTGTATTGTACTGGCGTGAGGTTGGCGTTCATCTTTGTAACAGTATCTTCAGTGCAATGCCCACGACCACGACGGCGCCGACCAGTCCAAAACCGAGAATCCCATCTGATATTTGCACAGTCATTCATCACATCAGAGTCAGTCGAAAAGCGTCATTTCCAGCAGCAGCGCAATAGTGAGAAGAGCGTACCGTTGGCGAGCACCTCCTTGATGCACTCGTGCAGCGCGAGCGCCTTTGTGTGTGTCGGTTCCACGCGGATCAGCCGTTCGCAGTGGCTCCGACTTGCTCGGTATTCACCCAGTCCGTAAAACGTCAGCGCGATCCAATACAGACACTCCTTCGGCTCATACCCCTGGTCCAGCAAATCTACACAAGCGGGACGACAAGAGTGAGCACATCCATACAAGCGAGTAAGCCCAATGCGAGTATGTGTACAAAAGATCGCAAGTACAAACCTTCGAGAAGCCCGATGCCTCGGTATTTATCATCCCGCTTCTTGCTCTTGGCGAGCGCAATCGCGTAACGCAACTTCACCTGCACAATCCAACAGTGACAACGATAACACACAATCATCAGCTCTCAGCTCGCGCACATGCGCATACGTACCAGCAATAATCATAAGATCCATGTTTCTGCGTGCGTGGACGTGTGCACCCACTGACAGTTCATAGCACACGACTGACCTGCGGGGATGGGAGCTCTTTCTCCTGCTCCATAAGGTAGTTCTCGCGCGCGGTCTCCAGCTCCTCCACCGAGAACCACTCGGCGTCCGCAGACGATGATAGCGACGAGGAGGACGAGGAGGTGCCGGGCTTCCCTGGTGAGGCAGGTGCGTACGTCTTCATCTCGCTCGTTTAGCTCAGTGGGCCTCTCTCTGTCTGTAGCTCGTGGTGAGTTGCTCGCTTGGCTTGCTGCTGCTTATTGAGGTTGAACGACGGAAAGAAGACTGAGCGAGCCTTCTTGTCAATTGCGCCTGAGAACTTGTGCACAAGTGGGACGCTCTACAATGCGATCCAGATGAAACGACCCACAATATGACCCAGATGTAGTGTGGGTGAGACGATCCACGTTAAAGTGGGTACACTTTGGGCTCTTCTTGAAAAAAGTCAAAAAGCGAAGAGCTCACACACAACCACCACCTTGCTCGTATCATCATCACCCCACTCGCCGATTCATGGCACGTGCTCGCCTTCCTGATCACTATCGACAGCTATGTACGCATGCGCGTGATTCGATCCGATCCTCATCACCGCATTCGCTGCTACAGCACTTGGAGTCAAGGTCCTGGACGAGCCAGGTGTCGTACTCGACAGGATTGAAAACACGGGATACGAAGATCACCGGCCTCGATGCACCTACCTCTGTATGAAAGTCCACGATTTCAAGGAAGCTGAGCGTGCTTAGAGAGGTCTGCAGTGCGAACGACTGCACCGGATTGCACCGATCTCCAGACGCCGCCACAAACTCGGGCGATCTCCCCATTCACGCGAGGCCCAAACGCAGCAGAGCAAAGAGCAAACCTTGCTTCCACAGATACACAATCACATTGTCGCTCTATTCTCTTTACTTCCGACCACACAAGAAAGGATTCATCAAAGCAGATACAATGCTTCTCTGTATAATAGAAGCTGTCTAGCTAGAGCGCTTTGGCGGCTTTTGCAGCAGGTTTGGAGTACCCAAAGTCTTTTCGGAATGCACCGTAGACCTCGCGGAACAACTGAAGTATGAACAACAAACACACACACCATACAGCTTTGTAAGACGCACCACATACAAAGTCATAGTGGTGGCTCAACAATCATCACTAACCTGTACGTTCAAGACGCTGATAAAGAGCATCCCAACGAACGCCATCCAAAAGTGAAGCTAGAAACACACACACACACACACACGTCACAAGCACAAGTCAGTCAACAACAACAACAGCAACTAAACAAAGCAAGAAGCGCATCTTGCGTACCGGTTGCTGAAACAACTCGCGCGCTTCGTAGGTCAGCAGCGTGACCGCCGCGTGTGGAATCGTGCGCGCAAGCAGGAACGTCACCCACTGCAGCAGCCAGACCCACTTGTACACGCGCAGCGAGCTCACGCTGTAGCTGCTCATGGACATGAGCTTGCGTAGGTGCATGAACGCCGAGTGCAGCTCGCAGATGAGCGCGAGCGAGAGCAGCGGCACGCCCACGGTCTTGGTGAGCGCCGAGATGTAGCAGATGAGGATCACCACGTGGTGCACGACGATGCCCGGCGACTTGACGTACAGGCGGTGGAGCACGTAGTCCCACAGGTCGTACGCGAAGTAGCCCGTAGAGATCGCGGTCGTCACGAACTCGGCGTGTGACGCGCGGTTCACGTAGTCGCCTGCTACCGAGTGGTCGCACGCGAGCGCGTAGAGCGCGAGCAGCGACGAGAACGTCGAGTGCAGCATGGACACAACCGTGTTTGACCAGAGCAGCTGGGAGCCCTCGGAGAATGTGCTGTACGCCTTGACGTGGCGTCCGAGCAGCGGGACCAGCGCGACGCGCACGAACGTGAAAGCCTGTTCACACACATGACAAAAGCAACGACAAGTCAGCGAGCCACAAGCATATAGAAAAATGGGAGCATACGATGTGTGTATGTACCACGGACGACGCGAGCACAATCCAGAGGCGCGGGTCGCTGTAGAGCTGCATGGTTCATTGTTGATGAGGAGACACAGAGAGAGCGTCAGAGTCATCGTCCATCAATTAGTAGCACGGCAGCAGAGAGAGTGAACTACACGCACCATAACGGTGCACATGGCAAACCACGTGACGACGAGCGCTTCGGTGATCATGCTGGCTAAGGATAGAGGTGCTAGCGATGCTGATGTTGGTGGCGGTACTGCGGTCGGACGAGAAACGAAATGGCTGCTCTTCTTGAAGAACCACAAGCAGCCGTCCGTCAGTCGGTTCTTCTTTGTTGTTCTTTTCGTTCGACCTGATCACACATTTCAGCCAATCAGCGGAAATTAGATATTATTTCAGCCAATGATTTACAATAAAACGCATTTTGAACCAATGATCGTTTGCGTGTCACTGCTTGAATAACTACCAAACGAGTCTGTGTGACGTGTGAGGCGGGAGGCGGCGGGCTATCATCATCGTTGGGATTGCGCATGAACGCTGTAGCTCTTCGAATGTACGAACCAAATACGAATGAACAGCTCCGTCACTTCAAATGCTAAATGCGCTGTTGAGTTGACACTGCTGCTAATAATAATGGGGCGATGAAGGTAGTGCATTGACGGCAAGCAAATCGAGAAGAGCAGGTGGGTATGTGTGGGTATTAAATACATTGAGGGAAAAAAGGAAAAGGTTTGCATTTAAAAACCCGACTTGCAAGAAACCCGAGTTGCCCGAGCGAAAGATGTACAAGGGCCACGACATTTTGAGTTAACTGTGAGAGAGGTACTCATGGGTATCTCTCCTTCTCGTCAGCATAACCTCTCTGAATTTGAAGCAAAAAGCGATGCGAAAAGTGAGGCACTGTAGGTTACCGACCTCGGCCATCGATCTCCACTCTCTTCCCTCCAATACATATTCAGTTCTACATTTGCTCGCATCGGCACACCTGTCTAGGGTTTGCAACTCAAGCGAACACGCGGGGAAATGAAGGAGCCACCGGATCGGCAGCATCTTGTGTCACGGGCTGGGTCAGGTGTATGACTTGTTATAGGCTATGAAACCGAGTCGAAGGGCCAGAGGCTCGATCAGTGGTGCTACGTCGGTAGGAAGCGAAGTTCCCGGATGTCTTTCGACACTTTCACACAACCACGATTTACACAATGCTGGTTAAATACATTATATTACATCCGATCGGAGCTTTTTTTAAATCATCGGCGAGGGCTAGACACTAGAGCAGAAGCAAATAGCGAAAGAGAGAGCTGTTGATCTTCCTTCTTTCCTGTGACTGCATCTGCCCTGGTCCTCCTGGTAAGAGAGTCATAAACAATTTCTTCACATCCACGCCACCACTGGGTCTATGAGATGCACGCCGTCAGCTTCCCAGGAACGGAATCGGGCGAGGGAACTCGATTGTCTTCACGCGCTGGGGTAGCACTTCGTTCCACCACTGGCTGGGCTGGTTGGCTGGGAGCCTTGTAGGTACTTAAGCGTCTTCGCGGCAAATGCGCTGAAAAATAGATAGACGGGAGAACTTGGCCGTCGCCGACTCCGCCGACGGCGAGAGTGCGCCAAGCGCGTCCGCGATGCTCGACATGTCGCTGGCATCACGCGCGAGCTTGAGCTCGGTCGCCGCCGAGAAAGGGTCGCGGAACAGGAACGCGTCGATGTCCGCTGGAGGCGACGCCGGTGACGCGACCGAGCTGCCGATCGACGTGAGCGGCGTGAGCGTCACCTGTTTGAGCCCGCCGAACGGGATCAACAGATCGATCGACTCGGTGCCGTGCACGTAAGGGTTCACCATGAGGTCCTTGAGTGGGGACTCCTGGTCGTCCGATTCGCTGCCCGTGGACGAGAACGAGTCGGCCTGGTCGTCCTCCGGGTTGTCACCGTGGATGAAACGGCAGCGGTTGCCGTACATGCACTTGCCCGTGGACACAAACGCCTTGCAGCGTGTGGTCTTGTACTTGGGGTGGCGCAGCACGCCGCGGAGCTCGTGCTCACCGTGCGCGAACTGGCACTTGGTGCCGTAGCGACACGCGCCCGTGTCCATGAAGTGCTTGCAGAGCTCGGTCTTGTATAAGTTATTGCGCGCGGTCTGCGGTAGGCGGCCGCAGTCGATGATGTCGCCGTTCGCGAGCACCTGCATGCGGTTGGGGCTGCCGTAGGACGTCTCGCTGGGGTCGGTGGCTGGGGCCTGGCCGGCGTTCTGGCCCTGGACATCGCTTGGCAGAGACATCGGCAGCGGCGGACTGGAAGATGAGACCGAGGACGACGAGGACGACAGTGGCGCTAGCTGGAAGTCTGGGATCGGGATACCCGCGGCGGCGCCAAAGTCCATCTTCATACTTGCTGGTTGGTGGCTGGGGAGCTGCTGGGCGGAGCTTGTTGCGGTGCGGCTAATAAAAAAGTGGGGATGCGCTTGCTAACTTGCGCGCTTGTTGAGTTGTTTGCTTGCTCAGTTGCTTGCGCTTACTTGCTTGTGGTTGTCTTGTTTGCTTGCTTGTGCGCGCTTGCGTGTTGGTTGTGATGACGAAGGCGCAAAGAGCGAGAGACTGCTGGTGTCAAACTGACTGAAGCAGAAGAAGAGAGACGACGGAACTGGGTTTGCTGGTTGCTGTCTGTCTGTCTGTTGGTGTCGGTGTCTTGCTGCCGACTCCTTTTTATGAACAGATGACCGCTTCTGGCTCGCTCCTCCCTCTTTTATTCGCTAGAAGATCCGATCGATCGATCGATAGACGATTCTGATAGACGGACGCAGTCGATCGCACTCTCTCTCTCTTGTGTGTGTTGCTGCCTTTTGCTGCTGGCTTGTCGACCGGCGCTGCAAATTTTCGTAATGGAGAGGTCGAACGAACTTGTACGCGCGCGCAAGTCTCGCTTGTTTGCTTGTTTTGCTGGCTTGCTGGGACTGAAAGAGAACAGCGTCATCACACCCTGAGACTGACTGTCGCTCATTCTCGCCCTCGTCTTCCACCCGTGTCAACTGTGCCTCTCGGCCATGTGGATTGCAGCGGGTGTTTACCATCCCGATCACCTTATCCTCTTGCTCCTACTATCGAAGAGGAAGACGGCACGTTTGTATGGGGGCGGCATGTTATTTTCGTGTGGCGTTCTCGTTCGAGATAAGCAGGCGAAGGCACACACCAGAGCTTTGCATCAGTCCACCCTCCATGTGGGATAAGCACGCCAAACCGGCACCCTAATAAATACCTGCAACGTAGCGCACAAGTGATAAATAAGGGTGATGTTGCAAGCAAGGAGTCAGTACTCGTTTTCCGACCGACCGGATTTTTGGCGCTACAATAGACAAGTGGGAACGGTTGAGTAAAACAAATGTCGCTTGGTTTTGCTAGTAAAAATCCACTCGTAATA
The DNA here is from genome assembly GCA_038050625.1 of Pythium sp. MPC-2022a. Taxonomy (NCBI): domain Eukaryota; phylum Oomycota; class Peronosporomycetes; order Pythiales; family Pythiaceae; genus Pythium; species Pythium sp. MPC-2022a. The sequence continues at coordinate 19,810 of JALBZB010000141.1, forward strand.
CGATTTATTGTGTCTCACCCAAAAAATAAGACTCAATTTCACCCTGATTAAGCAAACCGTGTTCTCTGTTAGGACACAAAGAGCCATTTCACAGCTGGGACAAGCCACGAGTGGCGCAAGATGCCAGGTGCAACAGCAAGCCCCGGCAGCTAATGAACCGAATGCTCGCTTGGTCAGCTAATGCCAATTGTGATCCGAGCCATCTGCACGAAAAAGCAAGCGCAAGCTGGGTGCAACTGGATCCTGTAAAGAGTATTGTTTGTGGCACAGACGCATACAACCACTTCATTTCCTTTGTAGCTCGACAATGCGCTAACAAGACACAAACAGCCTCTCGCTCTTGTCGCCACTGAAATGCCTTCTTTTGGTCGCGAATCGCCGATCACACACGTGCAACCAGCTGCAGCGCCGTCCTCTGGACTTAATTCCGTTCGTGAGGCGACAGCTGGGCAGAGTCTTCTTTTTCTTTTTTCCTTCGACAGAAAACAACAACAACCCACGCAACCACACCACACAAGCAGAGAGCACACGAACAAGTTGCGTCCTGCAAGCAACAAGCAAACAAGCAAGTCGCAAAGCAAGCAAGCGCAAGTTGTTGTTGTTGCGACTGAATATTGAGCAAGTTCGCAATTCAGTTTCGGTGGGAGTGTGTTGCAACATTGCACAATCGCCACTCCATCACCGACTATTTAAAATAGTATATTGTTTTTTTTTTTAATCACTCACCTCTGAAGTGAGTGAGGAGCTCCTGGTTGGTTCATTTATTCCGCTGACTTGGCCACCAGGTCCCAGTAGTGCACGACGCCCTTGGCCTCCATAACCTTGCGCGCCGTGGCGGCCGTGCGGCACTCCTGGAAGCGGAACGTGGTGAACGCCTTGCGCGCCACGACGCCCTGCCACACGAGGCTACAGCCGTTGCCCTTGTGCTGCTTGGCGTCGTCGTCATCGTCGTCACCTTCCGAGTCTGAGTCGTCCCGGTCCGGGTCGTCCAACCAGTTGATGCGCTTCGTCAGCAGCCGCGAGTAGTGCTTGATCGCCTTCTTGCCGCCCTCCACCACGATCAGGTTCACGTCGTCGTCCTTGCAGATCAGCACGCCGCCCGTGAGGTGGTACTGCTGCGCGTTCACGTCCACCTTGAAGCGGTGCTGCGGGTTCGAGAGGTCCGGGACCCTACAAAAACGAACATACCATTCACACAAAAAGAGATGCTCAGGTTAGCACAGTGAGCAGCAAAGCAGAGCACATGGTGCACATAGCAAACCGACAAGTACGCACTTGAACACTGCCACGTGGATGTCGCCCGCCGCGTCCTCCTTGATCTTGCGCAGCTTCTTCTCGCGGCGCTCCTCGGGCGTGAGCTTGCGCGCCAGGTTGCGCATCTCGTGGTTCTTCTCGCGTTGCGCGACCTGCTCGCGCACTTTCTTCTCGATAGCGGACGGGTCGGCCACCGCCTGGTCCGCGAGCACGCGCATCATGTTGGAGAGCTTCACCTTGGGCTCCGGCGGCGGTAGCAGACCGAGCGCGATCTTGTCCTGCTTCTCCTTCTCTCGGTCCGCGCGGTTCTGGCGCCGGATCTTCTTGCGCTCCTATAAAATTAACAACAATCATCACATCAAGTCAGCATTAGCGATGGTTCGCACAAATGTCACCATCATAAGGTAATGAACAACACTTACTGCAGCGGTGAGCATGAGCGGCAGCACCACGGGCTCTTCGTCTCGCTTGACGATCAGATTCACGCGCGCCGGGTGCTCAATCACGTGCATCGTGCCGCAATACTTGATCTTCATGTCCGCGTACGCGATGGCGAGCTCCGGGTTCTCCTTGCGGCTCTTCGCCTTGATGAACCCAAACTTGTCCACCGCCGCGCGTTTGTCCTTGGGCAGATACTCGACGTCCCACCACTCGACGTCCGGCACTTGCGACTCGGGCTTGGGTGGCACGTCCACGTCGTAGAGCTCCATTGGGACTGCGCTCTCTGTCTTCTCCTTGGTGGCGTCACCATCAGCGGCTGGTGCTGCATCTTCGTCTAGCGGCACGATCGCCTCTTTCTGGTACCCGCGCGGGTTTCTGCCGGACGTGAAGCCCGCGAGCATCTTCTTCGCCTCTCTCGCGCGCACCTGCTCGGCCTGCTTCACATACGTGCCCTGCGTCACGAAATTGAAGCTCTTAGCGGCTCGGCTAATAACAAAATACACACATAGAGAAACAGATTAGTCTAGAATACACTCATCACTAACAAGCAACAGTCAATCAACGCAATACAGCCCCACGTACGTTTCTCTCTTTCGAATACTGAGACGTGGATCCACAGTGTCCACAGCGTCTTCTTTGTCCACCGTCCGGTGCGATAAGTACGGATTCAGGTTCTGCTTGGCAGTCGAAGCCGCACTGCTACTACCACGAGCCGCGCCGCCGCTTTTGTTCGCTTTCAGAGTCGCAACTGGCGCAGGAATGCTCTCTTCGATCACTTTTCCGGTCTCGTCGATCTGTCGGCCGTGCTCGTCCAGCAATAACGGCGCTGGCATAAACGTGCTCGCAGTGGAGGGAGCTGCACCAGCAGCCCCGGGTTTGCCGAGCAGCGTCTTAATGTGACTCATCTGTTGCTGGACCGACTGGTAGATCTGGTCCGTTCGCCGGCGCTTCTCCTCCGCGAGTCGGATTTGCTCATCGACATCGCCCGTCGCAGCGATCGACGCTCTGCTGCCAATGACGCTCGAAATGGAAGACGCAGCTGCTGCGAGTCCTGCTGCTGGAACTGCTGGGGTGGCGAGACCCCCTGGAATGGCCTGCGCGATCTTCGCAGCGGCCGCTCTCGCCAGTGCGGCAGGATCAAGAACCCCTGTTGCGGCAGTTGCACCGCCTGCTGCTACCTGAGCTTGTGCTGCTGGCGCATCTGCGCGGTCGCTGAATCGGCTCTTGCGCTTGCGTCCGCCCGCGTCCATTCTGCGTCGAGGTGATGGCTCCTCAAGTTGTTTGTTGGGTTGGTGTGGGAACAGAATTGTGTTGGTGGAAAATGGGAAAGCTTTGAACCGTGTCTTCTCGATAGTGCGATGCGAAAAATTGAACCGTGTGTATTCGATAAGGTCCGCTCACACAAAATTGAGCTGTGGAAACTCGGGAAAAGTGCGTTACGTCACTCGATCAAATACGATATTTAGGTCCAAAATTCAAGGGAAATTGATAAAAGCTGAGAATACTAAATATAAAAATTCTTCACGTCACCAATAAAACGTACTTTTTTACTCCAAAATAAATAAAGGCTTCACGAAAGTATGCAATTGAGTGGTAGTTTTGCTTTCCAAAAAACACAAATCATTTGTTATTTTTTTAAATTAAATATAATATTTAGAAGCAATATTTGTATATATATTTTACTAACTACTTAACTAATAATTAATGCAAAATATGTGATGAAAATGGAGAAAAACCGGTTGTATATTGCTCCACACATTTGCTATTAGGAAACGCGAAACTTTGGGCAAGCCTTTTCCGATAGTATATGTGTTGAAAAGCGTGCCTTCTTCCCTGCGTAAAATGTTTTTTGAGAAATACGCATATGACATTTTATGAAAATACGGATAGCAATTGTCAACTGGTGAAAATACTCCAAAAACAACAGAAACAACATCAACCAAACAAGCTCAACTGCCGAAACGCTACGGCTGGCAGCAGTGTCCAGCTTCTTGAACTCAGCACGACAGAACATAAGTCGCAGGTTACAGACATAACATACCGCATAGCACATTACAATCTCCCACTCTTTTGGCGATGTGGACTTGTGTGCCACAAACAAGATACTTCGTTCGATTTTCTAAAAAGATGAGGTAAATTTCCATCTAAGCTGTACATCTGGAAAATGGGCGAAAAGTGAGTAAAATCTAACATTCTGAGCTGTGGAGATGCGTAAACAGGAATTTGAGGGTTTCTTATGTGCCCACACCTCAGGAGGGGAGATATTATGTCTGGGAGATTGTTGTAATTTGCTGTACGGTTAATAAATTGCAAGATCTGCTAAGTGTTGTCCTTACTTGAGATCATGAGCAGTGGAAGCAAGTGGGCATTATAATAGAGAGGGACACTAGCCTTTGACACAAGGAGACGGGCGAGTCGGAAATGAAATGCGTGCAGTGAGGGTTGCTCGTGTGTGGGTTAAATTTGCGTTGGTGGAAAAAGGAGGTGTTGACTCAATTAAGTACGAAAAATGTACTGTGTATTTAATAAAGAAAAGTACAAAATAGTACTGTGTGTTCTCGATTAAGTGCGTTTAGAGAAGAGCTGAACTGTGAAAACTCGGTAAAGTGCGGTGTTGCGACAGGCTTAAGGAAAGAAATGAGTGTTTGCGTTTGCAGGCTTAACCCACGACCAAAATTCACAGATTTCAAAGGTGTATTTTACGCTCGATCTTCCTGTTGAAAAAACTGACGATTATTGCCTCCAACTTGATCTTACTCTTTATAAAGGCAGCATGCCTGGAGCTAATTATAGCTGCAGGTTAGCTCGTGGGCTTGATCACCACACACGTACACAAACGCAAAAGCGTCGTACCTGTGATTTCTCTTTCTCAGACGTTTCGGCTTTCTCGTCTTGTTCTACGAACACAACTCCCTATCGAAAATGCAAATTTCGCATAAAAAGCGTCCGACATTTGACAAACTCACAATTCAATCCCACCTACTTTTGCATAATTCATCAAGGAGAGAGACGGCAACTACTTCTATTCCAGAAATTGAGTTGATCCTGGTCCAGTCTTAGATGTCGCCTCTCCCATTTCCATCATAAAATTTGAGTTTCAGCATGCCGACAGTGAAACAAATGTGGGAAGGGGGGACAGCGTTTTCCGAGCCATAAGAGGCGCGGTTTAGTATCAAAAGAAGTCCCCAAGACGCAAGCAAAGAAGCGCACGCGCAACACCATCAGGCCAGCCAGCTACAAGAGTATCGGCAAGTGCCCATACGCATCCATCTACTTATCCATCCACCTATCCAGCTCTATTCGTTCATCCGCTCTACGTACATCGCAGTGTAAGCCCAGCGCGACCAACAGACAGACAGTGACAGAAGTGAAGAGAGAGATCGACAGAAGAAGCAGTTTGATTGTTTGATTGATTGAATATGGGCGAGCGCTCCGGCAAGAAGAAGAGCAGCAGTGGGAGCGGCAGCGGCAGCGGTCCATCGCCGTCCATGGCGGAAGTGATGGACGAGCTGCAGAGCCGCTTCCTGGTGAACCTGCCGGCGAGCGAGCTGGCGTCGAGCGAGCGCCTCTTCTTCCAGATCGAGCAGTGCTATTGGTTCTATGAGGACTTTTACGCCGACCACATTGCGCACCTGCACCACCTCAAGTTGAACGACTTTGCGAAGCAAATGTTCACGCACTGCCCGCTGCTGCAACCCATGGCGCACGAGTGCGAGAACATGTTTGAAGACTTCAAGGTGTACCAGTCGCAGGTGCCGGTCGTGGGCTGCATCCTGCTCAACAAGCAGCGCACCAAGCTGATCCTCGTGCGCAACTGGAAAGGCACGTCATGGAGTCTCCCGCGTGGAAAAGTGAACCAGGGCGAGTCGGACATTGAGTGCGCGCGACGAGAGGTGATGGAGGAGTGCGGCTACGACGTCGGCGACTCGCTCTCGGCGAAGCTCTATATCGAGTTTGTGCAGAACCAGCAGCGCATGCGCATGTACATTGCGAAGGACGTGCCCGAGGAGTACAACTTTGCGCCGCAGACCCGGAAAGAGATCAGTCTAATCCAGTGGTTTGACTTTGACGCGCTGCCAAAGAAGACGTGGTCGGTCATGCCGTTCATGTCGCGTCTGCGCCGATGGGTCACGCGCGACCGCGCGTCTGCCACCAAGGACAACAAGGCGAATGGGAATGCGCGCAGCACGACGCCTGGCAAAGGCCGAGCAGCGTCGGCGCCGAAGAACCGCCCGAGCATGGCTGTGATCACGAACACGGTGGGCAACAGCGGCAGCACCAACGCCGGCGGCAGCACCAATGAGAAGAAGCGCCACAATGAGCGCTCGGTGTCGACCCCGCACGGCCGCCCCGTGAGTCGAAAAGGCCGCGGCCACTTTGGCACCGAGTTTGAGACGGCGACGTCGTACGACGGCGTGAACGACCAGACGTTCGGCGCGTCTTCGGCCGAGTTCAGCGTCGAAGACATGTTCAGCGTGAACGAGCGCCTCACGGGCCAGAAGTTTGTCTACGATGGCAACCCGCACGACTTCGGCAAGCGGTCGACGTCCAGCAACGGTGCTACCAGTGGTGGCTCGCGAGGCGTATTTAACTACAGCCCGTACTCGAAGGGCGTTGTGCCGTCGCTGCAGATCCTGCAACGCCCGTCGTCGGCTCCGATGAAGAGAGTGGAAGAAGAGACGATCACCAGCAGCAGCAGTGCGTCCACACCGAGCAAGCCCGATGCGCCGTTTGGGCTGTTCAAGTTTGACGCCGTGGACATCATGGCGTGCGTCACTTAGTCAGCTGGTCCTGTTTGTTCCGCTCCCAAGCGAAGTGCGTCCCCGTGTGGAGAGATCTTATTTTGCCCGAGTCAGTCACGTGTTTGTCCCTCTCGGGTCTGAACGAAAGATCCGAGAGTCAAACAAAAGGAGCAAAACGGAGAATGTGAGACGCGTCGCTATTGTGGAACAAGAACTAGGGAAAACGTGATGAGTGACGTGAGTGACAAGATGAGAGAGAGGGAGGGACGAGAGAGAAGCTACAAGGAGTGATTTTTTTTTTCTTCGAGAGTTGTGTACAATAGTGAAAGAAGTTGGTTGTTGGCGAAGCGAACGCCCAAGCGGCTGAAGAGAAGAGAAGAAGGCCGAGCCTAGCGACAACAACAAGGTGTTTTTCAACACCGCCCACTCCAGAAGAATGAAAAAGCGAGACCGACGAGGCAGCTATCTCCCTGGAGGCCAAGGAAAGGAGCGCAAGCGGCTGATGCCTAATGGTGGAGCTGGCTAACCGCTGATCTTTTCTACGTGTTTACCAGGTTAGCAGGATCGATGAAACGAACACCACAGCGAGGTGCGGAAACACAACGTAGGGATTTTTTGTTTTGTGTGTGTGTATTGAAGGCGTATGTAAAATTCACCATGCGCAACAAGTAGTTTGGTACGAAGTGTTTGTGATAGTGTGTGGTGCGAAGAGAGTCCGTTTCATCAGCAAAGACTCCAAGTTTCCAAGCCTCCTCTTGAAGAGGCATTCTTTCAACGTATTGTTTGCTGGAACTTTCAGTTAGTCAAGTCATTCGCGCGGCGCCGTTGTGTACGAGATCCAGCAAACGAGCACCAGCTGCAAGCAGGACACGCTACACAACAAAACGAACATACGGCCAACACAAATTTAAGTTAGTCAGATGATCACAACAACAAGCTCATCACTTGAGTTTAACGCAACTCACCCAAACAAGAGGTAGTTTCTAAATGCACGGTTCTCGGGCGTCGGCTCTGCGACGCTGCCTTTCATGCAATTGAGCTACGACAACAAAACACATCCGACACAAAAGATCAATCATCACGAAATTGGGGAATTGTCATGATCAACAAAGTCGAGCAAGTTGCCACTCACAGTGAAGAACGAGACCGCGACGCCCGTGTACAGGAGCACGATGTAGTACGCGATGGGACCCGCGAGCTGGTACACGACCGTGTCGATCACCAGTGGGATGTACTTGTACCCCGAGAACGACACGAGGTCCCAGAATGCGATCGAGCTGTTGAGCAGGTACAGACACGCCGCGAGCACGCCGATCTCGACCAGCTGCATCACGAGGCAGTAGCTCGCGTCCTTGCCAATCACGTCAGGACTGAACCTACAGTTTGCAACGAACAAGTATACATTGTCAGTAAAATCCCGTACAAAACGACAAGAGGAACAAAATGACAATACAACCAGACGTACTGATTCGAAGTGCCCTTGCTGTAGCCGACGATCAGGATGTACGTCAGGAAGCCCATGAGCGGGATGTAGAGGTCCGGGGCGTTGATGTCGAGGGTCGGTGGCGCGTGCTGGGTCTGGTATTGTAAAATAGATATACACAGCAACAATGTTAACACCCGAATTCCCATACTATAACACTCGCGCAAAGTCATAGACACAGAGCCACTCACTGGCTTGTTCGCGTCGGTCTCCGATGATCCTATTCTGCGCCAGTTCTTGTGCCAGAACGGAAACAAAAGGATCTGTCCACATATGTACAATCAATGGTCAGCACACTCGCAATACCAAACAGTCTATTGTCTGAACCATATTCAGAGATCATGCATGACGCACCTTGAGACGGCTCTTGACGTACGAGTTGTTGACCGTGAAGTAGTATTTGAGCGACCCCCACACACCGTAGGCGCCGGGAAGGTACATCGCCGATTGCTTCTGCAGGAAGTCCTGCGCAGTGTTCATCGCGAGACCAGCCATCGGGTTTCTGATAGAGAGGCGCATGGGTACAATTGGATCAGTGAAATTTGTTTCCAATACATTTCGGACGAACAGAGCAGACATACAACACGTACCCAGAGATCTGGTTGATAAAGTCAGGTTGCTGTTGTTGCTGGTGCATGCGCTGCTGTGGCTGACCGTTACCTCCTCCGTGGCTCCCTGGAGGCGACTGAAAGGTCTGGTTGCTCCCAAAGGTGCCAAAGCTGCCTGGCTGCGGCGTGTGCTGCTGCGGGGTCTGGAACCCCTGTGAGCCAGGCTGCGGTTGACGAAACTCATGCGAAGGCTGCGAGGTGTAGAAGCCGTCCGACGAAGCGCCAGCGCCGCCAGCGTAGAACGGCTGCGACTGCGGCTGCGGCGCCTGATGGAACTGGTGCGGCTGCGGGCGACGATGTGCCTGTGGCTGCGGCTGCAAGTGGAACTGCGGCGCGCCGCCACCGACGGCTGGTCCGGGAATTGGTCCAGCATTGCCGCCGTACCCGAACGCGGGCGAGGGCTGGTGCCCGGTGGGGCGCTGGCGCTGCTGCGGTCGGAACGGTGCGTTCGGATCATGGAAGGGGACTGGAGCCAGACAGACACACAGGATACAGATATTCGTACAAGTGTTAGGCCACAGAGGGGATGAGGGAGTGTGGGGGGGGAGGAGGGAGTGACGCCCTCGCAGCCAAAAGCTTGTGGCGAAGACTGGAGTGAACGGCATTGCGGTCATGTGGAGGCACACGCACCTGGTTGCGCCATCTCGTTTCTCTCGCTCACTCGCTTGTTGGATTGCTTTTGCTTTCAGCTTCTTCACTTTGAGAGCAAGCACTCGTGGCACTTGAACGTGATGCCGAATTTGAACGATTAACTGAAATAATCAGTTATGTTGAAAACAGGTTTGAAATCTTTTTCTTGTTATATCAACTTGCTGGTTGAAAGTGCGACTTGACTGCCAAAGAAGCGAGCTGTCCTCATACAGAAGGCTTGAAAGCTTGCGGTCACTTCCCAAACCTCCCTATCTTCCCCCATTCGCCATCGCTCTTCTCCTTTTGTCTCTCTTCAATTGTTAAAAACTGCTCTACGGTGGTGGTGGTCGCAATTTTCCGTCCCTCGGAGGTAGACACAAAACGCCACTTGTGCCCTTCCTTCTCCTTTCAAACTTAGTTGTCCGGCTGGAAGTCCGGGTTCTTTCGGAGGATCACAACACCTTCTAACACGTTTGTGAGCGGAATGTACTCGTCCGACGCCAACTCCGCGCGGTCCTTCACGTTCAGCAGCACCGGCGTCGTGTGGGTCTGAAAACCCGTGATTGATTTTGGACGACCGGCTTGGCCAACGATTTCAACCTACAATGTTAAGGACACAAATATTAGAACACGGTACTCGATATTCACGCGAGTGAGACACTTATTTGCCCCAAACAACAAACAAACAAAATACGTACCGCTTGACCAACGCGGACAGACACTGGCAGCGGGTTGAGTTCTTCGTCGAGCGTGATCAGCATGCGCGGCTGCATAGCCGTGGCGATGGTGTACAGAATGTAGTGTGATGTGTCCAGGATCGTGTGCTCCATGTCCAGCGATGCGTGGAGCACAGCGAGAATCCCGCTCACCGCGACGCGGGACATCACCAAGCGGTCCGAGTGGTACGGGTGGAGCGTGATCAGACCCTATAGAACAAGAACAAGAACAAGACAGTCAAGGTTCAGGTTAACAACTCATCGACATACAAACTCATCAACACACACAGTATTCACCCACCTTGCCCATGTGCAGCAATCCCTGAGCGATACGCACGACAAACAAGTGATTTGCTTCCCGGTTGTAGAACTCTGAGAGCTGACGCAAGAGACCGGCCACGCGCGAGTTGTTCGTGCCCGCAGATACGAGACCGAGCGCGAGGATCGCGTTCTGGGCGACACCGCCATCGGCATCGTGCGTTAGTCTGGACAGCGTGTCGATCAGAGTGTACTCTGGGTTCGAGATGCTCAGGAGCGCAAATGCCAGCGGCACCGCGCGGCGCACAGCGACCTCACCGTACTGCAGCAAGTGGTCGAACGAGCGCATCGCCATCTCACTGCCGACGTTCTCGCCCATCGCGATCAACGCAATGCCGATCACCGCCACGCTCTGGTGCTGCGCAGCCTCCGGGTCTTCAATGTGCTCGGCGCACGCGCGGAGCAACTGCTGGATCTTCAACACGTTGCCCGAGCCAGCGTAAGCGCACGTCTCGAGTGTGATCGCAAGGTACTTGGAGATCTTGTGTTCAATCGTCTTCGCGGCTTCGAGCATCGCTTCAACGCGTTCCTGGCGGCTGATATGAGGTAGAACAAAGAGATAACAATCAGCAAGAGTTAGCCTCACGGTGGGAACGATCAATAGCAACACATCACACAAACAATGAACATACCCCAAGTACAGGAGACCCAAGCCCAGAGCGAGGAAACGCGAGCACGAGGCATCGAGCTCCGTGTCCGAGCTCTCCATCAGGCGCTGCATCAACACGCTTCCGGCTTCTTCGTCGCACGTGCCGACCTCAACCATACCGAGCGCCAGCGCGGCGTACGACACTTCCTGGATGTCGGCGTTCTCGTCAGCGTGCGAGACCACGGGGATCAAAAGCTCCGACACGTCTTCACGACCCGAACCGGCGTACGCAATACCCAAACCGAGACACGACGCGCAGCGGATCGAACAATTGCCCGAGTCAATGTGCTCCGAGAGCAGCGCAAGCGGAGGGTCCACTTCGTTGCGGATACCGGCGCTGACAATGCCGACACCGAGGATCGCGCCGGCCTTGACAAACTCGTCGCCTGAGTAGAGGAACTTGTCAATCTGCGTGATACCTTCCTCCACGTTCCAGAGCATGATCATGCCGAGCGACGCCGCGGCGCTCATCATGCCGTGCTTCTTGTTTTTGTAGAGCCACGTGTTGCCCTCCGGAGTCATGAGCTTGTCCGTGCCGTAGCCAGCGTTCACAAACGCGTTCACAAAAGTCGACGCGAGGTTGTGACGCGCCGAGTCCGCCGGTTGCGCACCCGAGTCGCGGCTGCGCGCCACCGAGCCGGTCTCCGACAAGTGCGACTTGTAAATATCCTCCGGAGTCTTCGCTTCAAGCACGTCCAAGTCGCGCGCGAGCGAGAGGAACTTGTCGCTCAGGTCCGTGTTGCCGATAATGTCGTTCACGGACGTGTCATTCTCGTCTTCGTAGAAGAAACGCTGGCGACCCAAAATATACCCGAGCTGCTTGCGCACGACCTCGTTCTTGGTCTTCGCAAACACCTCGGCGACAAAGTTCTCGTCTCCAAGGCGCAATGCGACGCGGAGCGCGTCCGGGTATTGCTCCAGACGCAAAAAGATCGAGTACGCAGTGTTGAGCAGGTTCAGCAGGTCATCTGGGTCCGACATGAAGTCCGCGCACGCGAGCAGGTACAGACAGACGCGCTGGTAGTTCTTCTCGTCAATCGCCTTCGAGTCCGCGAGCGACGAGAGCTGCTGGACCTCAATCAAAATGTCGATCGCCTCCGGCTCCGCGTTGTGGTTCATATGGAACGGCACAATCGCGTCCACGAGCGCCTGCAAGTCCGCCATGTCAGGCTCGGTCTCGTATTCTGCCGTGAGACGAGCGTTGTATTCTTCACCAACTTCACCAGCGAGCGAACGCACGAACTCGTGGCCCCACGAGCCGAGTTCCGTGCTGCGGCCCTGGAGCTTGAAATTCAAGCTCTCGCGGGATCCTTCCTTCGCCATGGTCATCGCAAGCACAGCGAGAATATCCGCCAGATCGATTTTGGTCTCGCCAGCCTTGAATGACTGCAAAGTCATTCATCACAACAGCAAAGCGTGTAAGTTGGGTGCATTTAGTAGAGCGCAAGAGACTCGCACAAGCAAATACTTACTTCGAAAGCCGTCTTCAATGACTCGTAGGATGGGCGGAGGAACTTTAGCGGTTTTGGCACCGACGTCATTGACGACGTCGCCGTGCGGATCTCGTTGCGAAGGTACTCGAGCGCCAACTGCTTCACGCCGTCCGCCTCGTCTGGCGAGCACAGGCGCTGCACCGCGACTTCCAAGTCGTCCTTCAACTTGCGGTCTTCTTCCGACTGTACAAAGCACAACGTCATCATCGTATTCCTTATTAGTCTACTATTTCAACTGTAAAGATCGCACATAACACAACACTCCAGCATGCATGGATTCCTCTCCACATAGATAGCAAGGCCATACACGGCCACACTTGGAGATGAAGCAGAACATACTCGAAAGGGGGAAATGGTGTCAGCAACCTGCCCGTGCTTGCTTTGTTGCAAGGGGAGTGGTGACATCACATACATCCCCAGCCACGCTCCAGCATTATTTCAACAGCTAAAAAAGGATACGCACCAGTTCGTCGTCGTTGGGGGTCTTGGAGTCGTCCTTCGGGGCACCATCGGCCTTCACGGCCTTCCCGTCCTTTTTCTTGTCGTCCGTCGGGCTCTTGGACGTCACGGGGATCTGCACCGTGTCCTTCATCGTCGTCGCCTGTTGCTGCTCTTCGCACCGCCGCTTTCTTCCTTCTTCCTTGCTTCTCCTTGGCTTTGGCTTTTGCCTTCCTTCGAGAGCTGCTCTGTTCTGGGGGGAGCGCAAAACAAGCAGATGGAGAGCCGCCTTTTTAGCCAATCATATTACATAAAAACTAGATTTCTTCCAATGAAATAGTAGATGACGGAATCAGGGACAGCTTCGAAAGATCCAATCCCGGACGTCCCGAATATTTGACTAAGTTAGGGACTTGAAGCGCGGGTGAGCCAAATAGAGGACCCTTTAATTGTCCATGAAGAGACGTCATGCAATCATGGATACATGAACGCGAAAATGCAGAACACAAAGAGCAGCTCCATCAATCCATTCCTCTGTGAAGCACTTAAGCAGCTAAGCTGACTTCACACGCGGGAAACCATGAGCACCCGCAGGAGCTCAGTGCGCTCGTTCACTTCAGTGGCATCCGCGCCAGCTACGTTCACGATCGAGGAGTACAAGCGCAAGCAAAAGGTGCTCGCGGCGTCCAAGAAGCCGCCGCGCAGACGCAGCAGCGCTAACAGCAGCAAACCTGCTGCTCTCAGCGCAACTGCCATTTCTCCCACAAACTCAAAGAGCAGCAGCCTTAGTGCTGCTGCCACTGCTTCGTCATTGGCTGCAAGCAACAGGAAACACACAGAGTCGACGTACTCAAAAGCGCAGAAGCAGTACCTGGACTTTTGCGTCGAGAAGCTCGTCGACCCGGACATGAAGTTATTGAGTGCGATTCGGTGAGCTTCACGAAATGGACACATCCTAGACTCAGTATATACTGCAAGTCATCAGGACGCTTACCACTTATGCTTTCTCTGTGTACTCCAGCGAAGGCGGGTTTCTGCTCAAGCTGGACTCGTTCGGAGCAGAGGAGGTAAGTAGACTGATGTGAACTTGTGTTAGGGGTGTTGTACTTGGTAGTGTTGTGATGCATGCTAAATTTATTGCGCGTGGGCTCGTCGATGTGCACAATAGCTCAATGCGCACATGGAGTTCCTGCCCAAGATCGCGTCGTACAGGCAGATCTGCTTGTCACTCGGAAGCGTCGACATCAAACGAGGTGAGCTGCCAATTCAAAGCTCTGTTGTGGGATTTCAACAACAATATTCTCATAATTGTCCCTTTTGGAACCAAATGAGCAGATCTAAGGAACAAGTTTGAGCGACTGGGGATCAAAAGAGGCGTTGCGTTCACCGAGCAAGGCGCGACGACTGTGATCAGGTATTGTGAGCCATGATGCCCTAATTACACTCTGAGCCTTGGCCCTTGTCTTCTCACGCACAAAGCTCGCTAACACTACTTCATCAAGGTCTGTGAGCTTGGCGGCGTACAAGACGAAGCACTTGCTGCGACTAGAAATCGTGGGCATCCGGATCCCCTCAGAGCTGGCGACCATGCTCACCAAGGTATGCTTCTTTGCCTGTAGTGAAACATTTACAGTGTGTATGGGTCTTGACGGTTTGAATTCACTGTGTTGCTGGCATTTGCAGGCAATCGTGAGCTGCTCACACCTTGAGTTTGTCAGCTTTGCTCAGACTCGGCTCGGCGACGCTGGGATCGAAGGTTTGTTGGGATTTTATTTACTTGCAATGGACTGGATGGAGCTTGATCCATTAAATGTACTGACATCTCTTTTGCCAAATGATTTGTAGCTATCGCGATGGCGCTGGGCAAGTGCGCCAACCTTCAGCAGCTCAGTCTCACTGCCTGCCAGCTGACCGACAAAGCGCGTGACCACATTTCGAAGATCATTACTGTATGTTCTCTATATAGGCACGCCACGTATTCCTTCACTGGTGTTTACTCTCACTAACGTAATTTGAAACCTATAGCTTCATGGCGTGCTGAAGGACGAGACGGTGTGGAGCTCCAGCCTGCGAGGTGAGACTGCGAGCGTCACCACTGCCAGGCCGTCTTTGCTGCTGGACCTCTCGCAAAATGCGCTCGGAGACGAGACCGCCGAGGCGATCTGCAACGCGCTCTTCCACGACAAGTGGCTCCTGGGGATCAATCTGAGCCAGAACTGGATCTCGCGCGCCGGCGTCTCGCAGATCGCAGACACGCTCGCGCAGAGCAACCGGACGCTCGCGGTCATCCAGCTCAGTAACATGAAGGAGCCAAGTAAGAGCTGCGGGTCTGTATTATCATGATGGTCGCTGTAAATTAGCTCACACAGATAGCTTTGTTTGTACAATGCTGATATTTACACAGTCGAGCAGGTGAATCTCCGCCGACTCGAGGCACTCATGCTCAAGCGAAAGGCATTTTTGCAGAATCTGGCGTTCGAGACCCGCGAAAAGCGCCTGCTGCTCTGCAGCGCACTCTTGGAGTGGGGTGTGAACCGAGAGCTGGTGTTGGAGATCTGCCAGAGCAGCGAGCTGGAGCAGCGCGGTTCCAAGAGCAGGTCTCCAGGCTCGTCTGTATCGGGAGCATCAGTATCATCGTCTTCGTTTCCAGACTGGGGGAATGAAAACGAACGAAAGTCCAACCAGCCTAGGATGTCGAGGTCTGGCGCACACAGTCACCGTTCTGGGAATCAAGAGGAGGAACAGGAAGAAGAAGAAAAGGACGATTTCGAGAGCGACAACCAAAGCGAACTGAGCTCAAACCTGGGAATTGAGTATCAGCAATTGCACCAGCAACGCAATCATCACCATCAGTCAAGCAATGTAAGGAAAAACCATTCGACTCGCTCGCCACAGAGAGTGTCAAAACAACAAGAGCTCCATCGTCATCGCAGCGTGTCAGCGAGTGAGACGCACATGGCGCACATTCAAACGGTTTGTATTTGGAGCCATTGCTTCCCTCTCTTTCATAACCACACAAGCATGGGTAACTAGCACAATGTTGTATTTGTGTTTTAGATCAAATTACTGACAGAACGCATAAGCGCGATGGAAGAGGAGCAACGGAGAGCACGGTCGTACATGAACAAGCTCGAGGTATGTATTTTGGAAATTATGTGCAGCAAAAAATGCATGTTGGGTGGCTGTGATACGAAGAAACAAATGACCAACTGATGTGGACACTTTGCGCTCTGGTGGTCCTTGATTGATGCACAGGAGGAAAACCAGCAGCTACGTGACCAGCTCAAGACGACAATGGGTGGTGGAGGGAGCAACATGAGCCACGTCGAAGAGCGCATCATCGCGCGTCTGGAAGACACGATCAGCACCCTTGCGCAGCAAGTCGGGGAGCTCACGCTCGAGAATACTTCCATCGCCATCACCGCCACACCCGCCATCTCTACAATAGACGATGACAAAGCAGACAACAAGGAGGACGTCCCAGACTCTGAGCAGGAGCAGTGAACCAATACTAAGAGAAGGCCCTTTTACTCCAGCGGACCTGCTCTTCGAGGCACTCGCTGCAAACTCCGCCCATGTGTGTTTGTTCAGCAAAAGCATTCTGTCAAATGATCACTCGTCGTCGTTGGGCGTTTCTTGCTTCTTCACATGTGGAGGTGGGTGCAGGCACATAGCTCACTTGCTCATTGGCGTAGGATATCTAGAATCATCACGAAAAGATACAAACATTCGCCATGAGAAAACCATTTTCAATGCACAAGTGCCACACATCCATACATTGTCTTCCTTACCTGAAGTTTGGATTCGGCAGAAATTCGTTGCCGACCCACGTGTATGAGATGCGATGCGCGATGAGCCACGAGCGCATCGCCACTTTTCGCTCGCGCGGCCCCGTCATGTTCTCCACGTGGTCGCGGTAGAGATCGTTCGTGACCACGCAGCCGTCGTACATGCCGGCGTACTGGATGCAGTACGAGTCGTCGTAGTCCTGCGCTGGCGTTGGGATCAAAAGCCCTTCTTCAACCATTTCCTGCAAGAGCGTAACATCGTCTGGGATCTTGGTGGCAGGCACGTCGACCCCCTCGCTCACCATGCGTCTGCGCTCGTCCACTTCGTCGTTGTGGATCAAGTAATCCGGTAGAAAGCCCACGACGCGGTGGCCACGCTTGAGGAAATAGTCGAACGCCAAACGAATGCCCTTGCATGAGAATTTTTTGTGAAACCCGTGGCGCATGGCCACGTTCGGCGCGTCAATCACAATAAGGCACTTTTGCGCGGGGCTCTGCGGGTTTGCGGACGCGTCGTAGAGCTTCTTGTTTGCGCCGATCGCCATCACGGCAGCGAAACCTCGCGAGTTCTCTGGTGGCGGTGATGATGAGCTGGTGATGCTTTCACGAGGAGAAGTTCGGTGCTGCGGGTGGAATCCACGGCGCGCTCCATGCTGCTTTGGAGTCTTCGCTTTGACTGCACCAAGACCTCCAGTCGACAACGACAATGGCTTTGAGACAATTGCCGACGACTTGAGCAGCAAATCCGACAGAATCACGATTTCGTCGACACCACTCGAGTCCGTCAACCCATTGGACACAGTTTTTGGAATCGTAGCCGCTGATTCATGACTTGGCTCAAACACAATGAGTCCATATGATACAAAGCTACTGGGAGTAGCACGCTCTTGAAGCTTCCACGAAACCTGAGAAGTAGGCACTTTCCCGTTCAGTTTCAGGAAATCGTCACTGAAGCTCAGCACGCGACACATGCGGACATCCAAGAGTATCTCGTCGTCGTTGTCCTCATCAGTATCGCTGGTGGTGGAGCTGTCGAGCTTGTTAATCGGAAGAAACCCAAAAAGCTCATGGTCTTCCGGTAGCAACTTTTTGCTCATTGCGCTCATGTCTCCGTCCAAGATTCGATCTGCGAGCAAACTCGCAGAGATCGAGAACAACAGGTTGACTGTGCAGCTCAGGAAGTCCGCAGCTGCTGATGAACCTCCACCGCCTTGAGACTCCAGGAACCACGGATGAAGACGCAGCCAGTCCAGATAGATGCTGATCGGAGGCAGCAGAGTGTTCATGAGATCCTTTGCGATCACCATGTACTCGGACGTCAGTACCGCCTTTGCGCACTCTTTCATCAAGCACGTGGTAACCGCAAAACCCAGTTGAAGCAGTCTCTGAACACGTGAATCCACTCGCCAGCCAGCGATTTCTTGGTCAAAGTCTGAGCGCGAGAGGTGACGTGCACCATTGTTTGGCATCTAAGAACACAACACACAACAAGTCAGTCAGCCAATAGTGTTTCTGCTGGCAGCAACGGATTCCTAATACAATACCAATGGACGATACCTGAAAGTAGTGCACAAAGAAGGTGACCACGCAGACGATCTGGTTGAGTCCGCTTCGGACGTTGCTCAAGTCTAGTCTGTTCCCAGCGAGAAGCATCGACGTGCACGTCTCCAGATAGTATCGCAGACCACTCAGCAGACTGCTGGTGTTTGCATCCCAGTTATCAACCATCATCATCAGTGCTGGTTCAAAGAACAATTCATCGACACACGAGAGCAGCAGAGTCCCCACGCGCTCTTGCACCTCCGCAATCGAGCTGCAGTGCGCTTGTTCGTCCACGCGCTTCGCTTTCCCCTTCTTGAGCGCGTGCACGAGGTTTTCTCTCGACGAGAAGGGCGTCTCGCACGCCAAGCTCCTCGCGTATAAGTACACGGATTTCAACGCCTGACGCTGGGCCATCGCTAGAAGCGCCAGTTGGTTGTACACTTTTCCGTTCGACGGGAGGAACTTAAGCGCGCGCTCGTAGTGCTGCTGCGCGATCGACCAGTCGTGGCCGTGGTGGTTCGGCAGCACCTTTTGCGCGTACCTCGCGGTGTCTCCGAGTGCGACAAGGCACATGTGCAGCGAGAAGCGGATCGCATACTGTTGCTGTTGTTGTTCTTGAGTATTGTTGTTGCTCTGGTGCTGCTGATGCTGGTGCATCATGCGGAGCTCAACCACCAAGTGCGAGTAGAACTCGGTGCACGACGCCAGCAGAACTTGAAGCTTCCGAGTTGTTGTCTCGTCCGCTTTTGCTGGGGACTTCTTGCCAGGCGATGGGGATCGTGCTGCTGCGTTGTTTGTAGCACTGCCAGAGCGAAGCAACGCTTGAAGGGCGTCGATTTCCTTGTACCAGCTCACCCAGAGGCGCTTATCGATTGACTAATACAAGAAACATTTCAATGGACGTTAGCTGATATCAACAAGGGAGACTCGACAGCGGCGAGTGAGTATG
Source organism: Pythium sp. MPC-2022a (assembly GCA_038050625.1). Lineage (NCBI taxonomy): Eukaryota > Oomycota > Peronosporomycetes > Pythiales > Pythiaceae > Pythium > Pythium sp. MPC-2022a. Next base: position 38,861 of record JALBZB010000141.1, read on the forward strand.
CTGGAGACTGATGCTGCAAAGGTACGCACCATCTTGTTGGCGCTCTGAGGATATCTCTTGATGATCTCTGCGCAGGCTTTTCGAAATGTCATTGAGAGGGAATCCGATCCAACGCCACTCTTGCTATTGAATCAAAAACACACAAAGAGCAATGCCCCTCCTGATTCAGCATGGGTTGTGCATTGATCGCATGGACCACAGGAGCGCTACTTACATGGAATGAATCGTGGGGATCAGTTCGTCATTGAGGCTGGACTTGAGCTCCTCCTCCCACTTTAGGATCCGCTCGAGAAGGTCGTGGTGCGAGCCGCTAGAGAGTCCCGATTGTGCTGACACTACTGTTGATGGCTGCGGCGAAGTTGGCTTGACTTCTGTTCGCTTCTGGATAGCGCGTGGAACTGGCGGCGACTTTGGTTTCTGCGATCTGGCGCTCTTGCTGTTGATCCTGCTGCGTCGCCCCACCGGGTTCGCTTCATCGTCTCCTTCCTTGATATCCTTCCACAGAAACTTGACTCGCGTGCCTGCTGCTCCATTCATGTTACCAATGTCGCTAAAATCACCACCAGATTCACCAAATGGTAAGCTGTTGGTCTTGAAGACGACTTTGCTGCGATCGTACTCATCGTCCGAGTCCCCCGCGTCAGGTGGGGACAAGTGGTCGTCTCTAGTGTGAGTACTACCACTTCCGCTTCCTCTCTTGTTCGAATTGGCGCGCGCGTTCGTGCTCGACGAGCTGATGCTATTCTTCTTTTTCTTCTTTGTACTCGCGCTCACCCGATCCGCGCGTGTGGCACTGGATTCGGACATATTAGGAGCAGCGGCTGCGCGAATGCCATTCAAGTTGGTCGGTCAGTAGGATACTCAGCAAAAGCAGGGAGAGGAATGGAGCACACTGGCGAGTTGGCTGTTAGCGACAGGCAGAGCGATGGCTTAGACAGAGGCTGCAGTTTGTTCTTCGTCGTCGTCTTCTAGTATCAATCTGAACCTCTTCGCTTCATGCGATACAGTGAAACAAAAGCTCGTGCTGCTCGTTGATGAGGAATGACAGTCAAGAGAGAGGCAGAATGTACCACTTTAGCTGGTACAGTGGAGGAGAGTTGATCCGCTTGCAGCGGTACACTTGTTATTGATTCAAGTGATAAAAAGTGCAAACGCTCTTTATCATGCTGAGGATGAAGGTGGTGCTGTGTCAGCCTCCTCCAGGACGTCAACGTCGAAGAGCGCTGCTGCCTGGAACTTGAGGACCTGAACAGAGTTCACAAGCAGATTTAGCAAGCGAGCCATGCGGTAGATCAGTAGGTATTTCCAATCTTATCAGTCAATGTCGATCAATGAACACTCATACCTCATTGCCCACGGACATCCATCGTGGTCGCAGCTCGCGCGCAAAGAGCTCTAGCTTCGGTGCGTTTTCCTGAATAATCGAGTCGTCAAAGAACGTCTCTGGCGGTGGCTTCCAGGAATGACGCAGTGGGATGCTCAGCAGCAGCTTCGGTTTCCTTCCTAACCGTTTTTCCAGAGCCCTCCGACGCTCTGGATCAGAGCAGCGGTACGCGATAACCATCTTCTCGAATGGCAGGCGATGCGACGCCTCGAGCGGAGTTACCAGGTCGCCGTTCGTGCAGAGCTTGAGCCAATACCACGTGTCGTGCAGCGTGAAGCCCCATGCTGGCAGTAGCGTCTCGAGGATGAACGCCGTGTACTGCGGACGATTCGTCACCCATATGCCCAGCACGCACTCGTCCACGTCCGCAAGCAACGTGACGTCGATCTTGAGCAACTCCGCGTGGTGGAACGTCGCGTACTTCTTGCTGCGGCCGACGCTCTTGTTCTCCCAGGGCGGATCCATCACAATGAGCTTGAAGCGATTTAATAGTGGCGGCAACTTGCGCGCGTCGCTCAACACAAAGCTGGATCGCGGCGGGAGCAGCACGTCCTCTGAGTCCCACGAGCAAGCGATTTGAATGTCGTCGGTTGTATTTGTATGCAGCGTACCTATGGCGAGTTGCAACGGTTTGCACACTGCTGCAATGCGCTTGCAGTCGTCATCCTTACTTGCAAACACGGGCTGCAATCCTGCAACCCCTGCGTCATCGTCGAGCAGCTCCTTGTGGGCTCCTGCAAGCGCGCATTTCAGCTCTTCGTCCACAGGAACGAATTTGCCAGCCGCGATGAGCTCCTCCTGGCGCTCTTGCTCTCGCTTGCGCTTGCGAGTGGCTCGCTGCTGCGACTTGCTCTGGCGCTGCTGGTCACCAGCCAACGACGACTCTGTTGCCATTGCTGCTGCTGGTGATACCTTGAAATACGCCTGCGGTGGGATCTGCAGCGACTCGCGCTTCACGCGCGCGCAGCCGCCGTAGTAGGCATTCACGAGCGCCAGGTGGTTCACGCGACGATGCTCCCAATGGCGCGTCATGCTTGCTTTGTTGCCTTTTTGAAATGAGTGAGCAAACAACAATTTTTGGGCATTTTGCCGTAGAACAGGGAATATCTACACAACATAAATATCACTTTTGCCGTGTTCGTGCGCTAAACAAACTCGAAGCAAAGTCGATGAGCGAGCAAATGGAGAAGTGTCGACGTTGCATCATCTCGCTTAGCCGACTTGCTCTACCAATGGTATTATAATAGTTGCGATTTGCATGTGGGGCTCAGATACGATCCAGTCGCTACCACACCTGAGCAATGGCAACGGGGAAAGGAGCTCGGAAAAGCAAAACACATATTTACTGCACTCTCGAGCGCGAGAGCTCAACTTCTTTACGATCATCATCTCATTCAAGCCAAGTCTGGCTTGGAACTGTCGTCCTCAGAGCTGTCGTTGCTGTCATCAACAGCCATTACTGGCACGAACTGAAGCGATTTCGTCCTACGCCCACTGCAGTGGTCGGAGCAGGAGTCGGTGTGGCATTTGCGGCATTTACACAACCCCAAACGGCAATCTCGTTGTTGCTCACTTTCTGCGTTCGGCACGTCTGCTCACCGCCCAGGCACAAATCCTCGCTTTTCTTCTCAAAGCAGCTCATCCAGCGCTCGAACGTGTTCTCGGTGACCGCGTGGTGCTGGCAGAGGCAGTTCGACTGGCACAGCTGGGCAAAGTCGATGTCCTTCATGTTGTGTCGGTTGTACCAGAACTCGCACTGGTCCTCCGGCGTACTGAACGACACCGGGTGGCACAGGTGGTAGTTGCGCGCGTTTTGCTCGAGCTGGCGGTGCGACGGACGCGAACTGCGACGGGAACGCGCTGCCGCTCTCCACGAATCCGCCCAGCTGACGACTGTACGCGGCAAACTCCACGCCGGTGTTGAACATCTTGGTCGTCTCGGAGAGCAGCACTATCTTACCAAACCAGGCGCAGATCACCTGTGTTTCCTTTGGCACGTCTGCGGCATGAGCACCCGTGCACCACGGCGGGGATCTTCACAGACAGCTCCACTCACGTCGAGAAGCCGTCGCCGACCATGATCGTGAGCTCGTTTGGACTCTGCACAGGGCGAACAACAGTGCCGTCGCCCAGCTTGATCATGAGACCTAAGGTTGGGTCCGGGCTTGCGATCTCCCGCAGAAGCACGCTTGAGTTCTCAGAGGAGACCTGGAAGAACGCCAGCGCGCTCATCGCGATGAACAGGCCTGAGTCCGAGTGCATACTCAGCGCAAACTTGCCTTCCAGGTCCGCATCAGTCTCAATCAACTGGGACTTTGATGGCGCTACTTGGTCTGTTTCATTGTTCTTCATGTGAACAGGGGCGTAGGCGTGGAAGTGGTCCATGTCGCGCGTTTCCGAGACGAACTCGCGCAGATTCGAGCTTTGACTCGCCGCCGTGAACGACGCGTCGAACGCCGCGCTGAAACCGTTGATCGCCTTCGCAACCAAGTCGCTGGACTTCTTCTTTGCTCCGCTGGTACTCAGGACAGGCATCTGGCGCAATGTTGTCCACTCCTTTCGTCGAGCTGATCGTGAGCCGCTGCGTGCCGTCGTCCAGCTCTCGATAGAGCACGCCGCGCGCGTCTGGCGAGCGTCGCTGCCACACGCATTCCGTCGCGGCAAGCAGGTACTCGCGGCGCAGTGATGCGTACCCAGGGACGTTCTTGATCGTGACAATGCCAAACTCCTACAGCTTGCTCGCGACTGCGCTGTCGTACGCTAACGTGCGGAAATCGAGCGACGGGACATCGAGATCAACGCTCGCTTGAACAGCGACCGCCATCATGGACGCCGCGGCAACCGCCCATTACAGCGCGTTGACAGGAGCCATCGCCGACCGATACTGCGTGTGTATGTCGTGTGCGCCTCTGGTGCGTGCGGGGGCCGTAGCGCGCGCTTTCTCAGTTCATCGCCTAATATTTAATGGGCATGCTTCAAATGAGCTCTTCGCTTTATTACGATATTCATCGAGAATGTCACCCTTTGCAAATCTAGGGTGACTACCTATCTTTTTCTTCTCGACAATCTCGCAACAATGCCTTAGCAGGCTGTCCTATAGGATACTACGAGCCTCCGTATTGCTACGGCATTCGTGGACACTTGTTATTGAGGGGATCACGATCTGCAGAACGCTGGAGGTCGATCTTTGTTCTGGATCTTGAGCTGGAGAAGTACAAGCATGTTCTTGGACGCGTTGTTGTCTCAACTCACAGTCATACCGTGATAGCTATTGTTCTTGCAATGGAGTACACCGCGAACCTTGAGAGTCCGCTCGATACCGTCTCGACACATGCGCTTGGAGTATTGATAGCTGAGAGGCGTGTGGCAGCGCTCGTGTAGCTTACTTGACCTGAACTCGTCAACTGATGCGACCCGACAATACTGTCGGAGCATGCGCTCCAACGACTTCGCTGGTCCAGACGGACACTTCTTGATGAGACCACCAATGTCCTGGTTGCTCCAGTCGCCAAAGTCCACGAGCGTTCGCCGTCCTGCTTGGGCGGTCAGCTTCAAACATAGCTCACGCAGCTTTCTTTGTGCAAAGATGAAGCAGCGTAGCTTCAGCTTGCGGAACGGCTTGACTGTGGCGAAGTGCAAAAGTAGATTCATCCGCGGAATCATGAACACGACGTACTCCTTCAGTCGATCAAGCTGAGCTGTCTTCTTTGTTGGCATGTTACGAATAGTTTCCAGGATGTTTGGACGATTCTCTTGCCAGACTTTGATCTTCTGGTTGCGCTTCTTGTATCTTGCATCCTCGTAGAACTCGCGCGACGAGCACGAAACCTTCTCTCCTTTCTGGTTTGTGGCCACGAACAAGTCTCTGCGACCTGGGTCGAGTCTCCACATCACGTCGTAGTCTTCCACCTTGAGCTTGCGGGCTCCAATCTTCTGTTTCGGTTTGCGCATCAATATGCTGACCGCTTTACCGTCCGTCATGATCTCACCCACAAACTTGCGGTTGACAGTCTCGAACTTGTCAATGTTGAAGAGCTCGCGCCATCACACGTCCGCCACTACGTTCCATTCGGGTCCTTGTTGGGGGACCTTGATACCAGCACGCCTCAACATCGTCCGAAGTTCGATCTTGCACACCTTGAAGTGACTGCACTCAGACTCGCGCTTGAACGGAAGCAGGCTGAACGAGCGGACCTCCAGATAATCTGGAATTGCCTGATTCACTCGATTCCTCTCTTCGATGTCTGACAGGAATGTGTACGTCAATGGCAGGAGCAGATGCGGCTGGCTATCGAGCTTGCCGTCGACTTCTCTTCTTGGGATCCGGGTTTGCCACTCCAACACGATCGAATCATCTCCTTCGTACTCGGGATCGAGAATGCGTTTCAGTGTTGAGTACGCCTGACGCCTGTCAAAGTCGTACTTGTGCTTCAGGTGCTTGTGAAACCGCCGATAGAAGCTGAGATTGACCGCGTTGACCGTGTTGGTAGCTATTCGCATACTTGCGTTCCGCTGCCAACCACTCGAGATGTACTTGTCGTTCACTCAATCGACACCCGTAGCACGCCGCTCGTTGTACAGCGCGACGGACTGCTTCAATTGTTCGCAATCGTGGAAATCTCGCATACCAGACGTGACTGCCGACAGACAGCGGTAAAAGAAGATATTGTTCAGGGGTTCAATGGGTAGATTCGCTTGGCACAGTCGGGCGACGTGGATGTTCGCGAGCACATATGCCTCCAGGACGGCCTTGTTCATGTCCTTGCGCACGCTCTCCCAGGGAAGCGCTTTCGACTTCTCCTTGCAGAACGAGTTGAGCGTTGTCTTGACGACGGAGAAAGTAGTGCCAGCGTTCATAGCGCGCCGAGCCGTCACGTCTGGGCGTAGTCTCTTCGGCTTCGCTTCGGCGTCTACAGGCGCTGTCGACAGGCGTGCGAGACCCGACACGACCTCTTCGAGCGCACTTTCGTCGTCAGGCTCTTGTGAGTCCAGGACGACCTCACCTTCATCTGAATGACGCTTGCGCTTGTTCGACAGCCGAGCCTTCATTGTTGTTTGAGAGACGAAATTGAAGAAGGAATGAAATGTACATCCGCTGCGCTTGAAATGAAAGGCCAAAAAATCCCTCTTGTCTTTAGTCATTTTGCCACTTGATGTTTGTATTGCGACCAGTAAGTTCTAAGAGTGTGTGCAAACATTGATTAGCAAACAGATGGTGTGAGTGCTTCGACAGCTGTCCGAATGCTGGAACGGAGAGGCTCGAGGGTTCGGGGAGCGCATCCACTCACGGATGTCCTGATAAATTCGAAACATAACTCAACTGGATTAAGCTGCGGTGAGTAGGGTGGGAGATAAAGCATGTTCAAGTGTTTCGAATCCGCCACCTCGGGGATTGTAGACAAATCTTGTTTTCGAAGCGAGTGGGTGGCTTTGTGCGTGACCGCATTGTCCAAGACCATGTTGGTGTCGTTTGGCAACCCACTCAAGAATGAATGAAAACGTGTTGAGTTGATGCTTCCGTGTACCAGATGCCACTCAACCACTCCATTTGGCGAGATGGCGAGGATCAGCGAGT